>PVJC01016918.1:20338-33241 GCA_004026665.1 Murina feae | reverse complement strand
CCCCCCCCTTTTTTTCTCCTCTTCCTCCTCCTCCTCCTCCAGTCCGTGCTCTCTGCCTACAGGGACCTGGCGGGCTGAGAATTGGGACAGGGAGAAATAACCTGACTTCCTCCTTATTTTCCTTCAGCACATTCGCCAGCACCCACATCTCCAGAAACCTAGATCCTGCCGGAAGAAATGGGGAGAGGCCTTGGTGGGGGAGCCTCGGTGCCCCACAGGGGGAGGGAGCAGCCGGCGGGTGGGCACCTATGGTCCTCACAGGAGCTGGGAGACCCAGTCCAGCCGCAGGGTCCACCGTGTGCGCACATTGACTTCACCTGGATCTTTCTTTTTCCCCCTTCAACAGCCCTATTACCATATTTAAATGCAAGTATGTTTCTTTTCATTGGCATTTGCAGTAGCTTAGCCTGACCTTCTTAGAGTAGCTCGTTCCCTTTGAACTTCTTCCCCCCCAGTAGTTCCGTGTAGCTAGGACGGTAGTTGTAGAGTCTAGTGGGCTTCTAGTTTTCTCTTTGGGGATGGCTCCTCTCTCCTCCTGTCCCCCCTGCTCCCTGCCCGTGGTGCATGTCTTCCCCTCGGTCCTGTGCAGATCCCTTACTGGGAGGCTCTGTGGCCAGCGGCCAGCAGCTCCATGGGCCTGTGTGCTCCATGCTGCTGCCTCTGGCACATCATTTAAAACCGGTCCCTGGGAATGCGTCTTGGAATCAGGCCTCCAAGCGTCTGCCTGGATGGAGCGGCCTCTGTGCCACGTGTGTGGGAGTATGTCTGTGCGTGTCCCGGTGCCCGGCTGTGTGCACATCGAGTGGCAAGGGAAGCCCGGAGAGGGGACTGGCCCACCGCTTCCCTTACCTGAGTGTTCGGCCGCCACACGGGGTCACCTTGTCCTTCCAGTCCCACAGCTGAGATAGCCTTGCTTCCTGGTGCAGCATTCGGTAGCATGAGCCTTGATCGAGAAGGTTCTAGAAAACACAGGACTTGATAGAAACCCAGAAGACCCTGCAGTGCCGGCTAGATAAGAGCCAGCTCTACATCTCCACCACTCTGCCAGAGAGAGGGGGATGGGGGAGAGAGAGAGAGAGCGCCACGGGGCTTGCTCCGCATCTTTCCCAAGGCCCCACGCTCCCCCGGGTTTCATGCACATGTGGTCAACAGGACCCCCAGAATAACGCCCCCCCCCCTTAGGCTGGGGGCAGCCATGTGGCTGACGTGACCAAGTCTGGCATTAAGCCGCGCAAACCCGCAGAGCCTTCGGGAAACAGCGGGAGTTAAGCCGTCTCCTGGCCAAGGTGCCTCTTCTGGTGCCTGTTGGTCCCCAGGGCCTCCTGCCTGTGGCTCAGGGCGGACGCTCCCTGCAGGCAGCCCAGCCGAGCCTGGTCCTGCTCTGGCCAATCCTGGGAGTGGCCAGGGATCCGTGCAGAGGTGGCAGGGAGCTCGCCCCAGCTCTCCTGAGAAGGGCCTCCTCATCCCCTGGGATGGGATGCCTTTTAGAACCAGTTTCCGGGGTGCAGGTGTGTGAGCATCTGACACACCTACAGCTGCTGCTGTGCCTCCCAGAAGCCTGAGAAGCCGCTGATCTGTGTCCCCCTAGAAGCTGGGCTGTCCTTTGTGTGGAGGGTGGGGGAGAGTGGCCTGGGAGACAGGGCTGCCCGCAGCCCCTGTGAGGAGCCCCCCCCCAACCCCCCTAATTCCAGCGCCTCTCTCTCCACCAGGCTTCCCAGCAGCGGCTTACGGACCAGTGGCAGCGGCGGCGGTGGCGGCGGCAAGAGGATCAGGTAGGGAGGTGTACGGGACAGGCGGCTCCCAGCATGCCCCAGTGTGCAGGGGAAGGTAAAGGCCCTGGCGGATCTGTGTGGCTGCGGCTGCCCCGACTCTCACCACAGCCCGGAGGGCGGGACAGGGACGCTAGGGCCAGGCCCTGCCACCCAGGGCACCTCCCAGCCGGGGTCGGTCACGGGACTGCAAACCAAAGGTAGATTCTTATCCCGTTATTGCAAAAAGGAGAAATGAGTTGCTCTTCCGCTTCGGACAGCCCTTCACCGGACAGCCGGCTCCCGGCACCTGTGGTCATTTCCCTCGGCTTTTGCTGGTTCGCAAGGCTCCTTTCCTTGGTCTCTGACCCAGCCAGCGGTCTAGGTTGTCACGGGGAAGCTCAGCCTTGGAGCAGCCAGTCCACTCGGTCCTGCTGCCCCTGGCAGGTGGGCCTGCTGATCCGGCTAAAGGCCAGAGCTCCCGAAGTTCAAACTGGGGGCAGCCCTGACCTCAGCAAACAAGCTGCTATCCCTGAAGTCCCTGCTGCCTCCCAGACATTCTTAGCAGAGACAAGAGAGCTTCTGGGCTCCGGCTGCCAAGGGAAGCGGGGTTTTCTCGCCCAGGAGGTTGTCCCGGTCCTTTGGTCTCCACAGCCAGGCTCTTAGGAGGTCTGGAACCTCCAGTGAGGCGGGAGCGTTTTCCCAGGCGCCCACTGCCTTCCTAAGCAGGCGGGGCTTCTGCTGTGCACAGGGCTCCCAGCGAGGCTCCTAGCCTCCCCCCCCCCCCCGCCTCCCCTTGGGCACCTAGAGCCCCTGCTCCTCCTAAACCGTGGTTTGCAGCTCCCCCCACACCCTGTGGACCGGGCTCCGGAGCATCCAGGGGGACGATTAGTTTGATGTAACCGAGCTCCCAGGCGGGCGGGGAGGGAGGCGCTGGTGAGGGTACCGGGAAATGGGGCATTAAAAGCCCAGAGGGCAAATGCCAAAAACCCAAACCTCTGTGACAAGACACTGGCACAGTGAGGCCCATTAGAAACCTCAGTAAAATCCGTTCCATGCAAACTGGCACTGCCTCAAGCTACAAAGGATCCGCTCCTGTGATTCGCCCCCTGGGGGTTTATGTGGCGGGGCCAGGGTGTCCTGGGGCTGCAGAGGGTAGTTCACCAGAGAGCTGGGCAGCAGATGCGGAGAGCTGGGCGCCCTCCCTGGCCCTCCCTGAGCATCCGGCCGCCCTTGTGGCTCCAAACCCCCACCTCCCACCCCCCGCCCTCTGACCAGCGTCCCTGGGCGCCCCCTGCCCTGGGGCGGGGGGCACAGCTGCCTCAAGTCCCCCCCTGTCTGTTTGGACTTTTAACTTCAGTGCTTTAGGAGCAGAGCCTCTGCCCTACCGGTGCCTGGTGGGAGGACGAGCAAAAGGAACCGAGACTTTTGAGTGTTGTTGGTTTTGTTTTCTCCGTTCAGTTTCTTTCTTATTATAACTTGGATTATGAAACTAAACTTTAACCCGAAATTAACTCTGCCTCTCTCCCCACCCCATCCTTCCCAACTTCATGGCAAGTTTAAAGGGCAGCATGGGGTTCTTTGTGAGTCAGAGTGGTCTCCCCATGGCCTGGGCCCCCTTCCGCCACCCTCACCTCCCACAGACCCAGAGCCAGGCAGGAGTCCCACCCACCCCTCTAACTCCTAACCCCCAGGTCAGAGCCATCTCCAGCCACACCTTTTGTTTTTTCAGGATCAGTGGTGTTTTATTTGTAGCCATTTCCATCGGGAATGCAGTCTCCCACAGACCATCCTAAGTCAGCCATGCTCATCGCTGCACTGTTAGTGAACTCTATTCAGGAGTGTGTGCCCCGACCACTGCCCCACACTAGCCTGGTAGAGCAGGAGTAAATCCTCAACTCAGAGGTGTCGCGCCCCCCCAGAGTGCAGGCTCCACCAGGAAGCTACAGGCACCCCACAGTGCTGCCTGGCCTCCCCACCTCCCTCTAGGGGCTTGGGCTGTGCCCACCTAATCGGAACACTCCCTGGTGGAGAGCACCTGCCCATGGATAGACAGGGTGGCGCACCCCTACCTTCCTGAGGACCTGGAGCAGGGTTACAGGGTTGGGGAAGGGAGATCTCTGCCTTTCTTTCTTTCAGCGAATGTTGGTCTGTAAGGACCACCCCTCCCTCTTCTAAAAACGATCTGAAGTCTGAACCTGGCAGAACGGCCCACGATTTGCCGGTCTGTAGTGGCCCCTCGGTGGCACTTTGGCGCAGATGTGAGAGGGCCACACAGACTTGGGGTCTGCACATCGGCCCAGCCAGCAGGGGCTCGCTGAGGACTGATTGTCAGGTTCTACCTTCACCAATGCCTGCAACCCTGCCCCCCATCCCAGCTCCTTCCCAGAGGGTAGGGGTGCTCCCTCAGCCTCCCGAGCCAGCGCCAGCACCAGCAGTCTTGGCCATTGAGGGAGTCACAGTTCAGCTGCATCCCCTTGAGAAGAAGCTGGCTCAGGGAGATGCTATGGGGCACCGACCTGGAGCTTGGTGCCATGCTGGACTGGCAGATGACTTAAAAGCCAGGGATCTCGGGCATGGGTTAGGGGTCAGGCATCCCCTATGTTTGTCTTTCCTTTTTGTCTAGCCCCACAGTTTTGTTTGGGCTTTTTCTTTCATTAGGACAAAGGGGGAGGAGCTTCCTGAGGCGGAAGCACCTGCTGAGGCCATGGGGGTAGGAAGCAGCTTCCATTGGGCTCAGGTTGGCAACTGGAATCGGTCAGGGCTTCGGTGTCAGGGTAGGAGGTCCAGGGGGCCTTGAGCTCTGCGCCCACCTCAGCCAGCTCCTCTGGGCCAGCCTGCCCGCCTTTGCCTAATTCACCCAGGGCCTGAGGTGAGCGGGGCTCAGGTGACCCCACCTGGGGAGGTCCCTGCCGACTCCTCGATAACTTCACTATCAGTGGTCACTTTTCTTTTATCTTCACCCGGTGGTTTGAAATGTCATCTTTTCTTGTACTCAGTCAAGAGTTTGTTTGTTTATTTTGATCGTGTTCATTCAGTTCCAGTGGCCCCATCATGTCCCACCCAAACCTCAATCCTGTTTGCAAACGCCTCCCCCCCGTGGGCGAGGGAAGTGGTTTGAATTGGCAGGCTATTTCACTTCCGGGTGGCATTACGGGTGGGTCCGTGGATCAGTCTTAGAGCTTTGGAGCCCCCCTCCCCTCCCCAGCCCACCTCCGGCCCCAGCCAGGACCCCTTACTGTACTTTATACTTGCCAGCTTTATTCCAATGTAGTAACATGAGCTCCCGATGGTGGTGAGTGTGAGAGTCACGTTTCTGTTGTCTTTTCTCTTGCTTGGTTGGGGCTGCGGTGAGAGTGTCTCTGAGGCATACTTTCCCGCCTCTCTTACACTAGGATCTGCACACCTCCTCTCAAACACTCTTCTGAGCACGCTCAGCGGGAAGGTTTGTCCACACCTATTAATCCTCTCTCAGTGTCCAGCTTCCTGTTAGTACCAGCTGGTTTGCATGTTTTTGCTTGTTCAGATGAAACAGTTCAAGAAACAAACTCATATCCAACTCTCGAGAAATGTCTTTTTTTTTTTTGTACTTTCGTTTTCGATTTTTTTTTATTATTATTATTAGTTACAACTCCAAAACACCTGTTGTCCAGTAAAACATTTCACACCTCCCTGCCTGTTCTTAGAGTGTATGTATCTGTGGGACTGAACTAAATGCATGCATTGTAGTCGATGTCCTGGTAGCTGTAGCCGTAGTTGTAGAACATGCATTGTTGAGTTGATATTACAGGGTCTCTGACAGCGTGGCATGGCACGGCTGTCTGAAGGATAGTGAGGGGGGCCAGGCAGAGAAGGGCCTCCATGTTTTCAATGTCGCCAAGGGGCTTGGATCCATGTTCTCGCCATCAGCCACCACCACCTCCCCTCACGCTCCCTGCTCCCCCAGTCCAGAACTGGGTCACCACCCTCAGCTCTAGCCTTCCCAACTGAGGCCTCTGTCACGTGTCCAGCTGTAGTGAGAGAGAACAGAACCAGATCAGGAGTCTTCAAGTTCTTCCCCTTCTTGTCTTCCTCGTATGGTTCTTGAACACAACAGATCTTTTCTTCTTTCTGAGGGGCTACCAGCAAGGCCCCTCTAAGCCCTGTGCTCCTTTACTAGGTCACGTCAGCCCTTCAAGGAGACAGGTCCTGTGGCAGCCCTGCCGATGTGGTCTCCTCCCTGGGGTGGAGGGAAGTGAGCTGTGGTCAGGGCAGGGATCAAGATCTTCAGCTCCTCCGTGTGAAGGCAGGGAATGCGTTTGGTTCTCCCGGCGGGTGAAGGTGAAGGAGAGCCTTTAGATGAGCTCTCCAGGGGTGGGGCGAGTGGGTGAGAGTGGACATGCCAGCATGGAGGTATTGGCACAGCAGCAGCGGGGGGGGCAGGGAGGAGACTGTAACTATCAGAGAGGAGGCCACAGTTTTCCTCCATCTCCCCAGGAAGACTTCCCAGTCCTGCTGCCTTTGCCCTCAGCTCAGGGCCACAGGCAGTCGTCTTTGGATGCACTGCCTGCCCCGTATTTGTGGTAACTCATCATCGAGGAGCGCCAGGGGTCTCTCAGAGCCTTTGGAGAGTCCCCATCTGTGGTGGGAGACAGTAGCCCAGGAACTCACGGAACCATGAAGCCCCAAGAGTGTGAAGTGACAGGGCCAAATGGGAGCTTCATGGAGAGAAGTAGGGCTGTGGAAGTTGGCAGCACAGTTGGAGGGGTGGGGGTGGAGGGGGGAGGGAGGGGCAGAGGGGAGCAGACTAGCGGGTCCCAGAATGAGGGCCGAGGCCCAGGGAGGGAGATCTGGAATGTGCCATCCTTCTGGCTCCGCCTGCGTGGGGGTGGGCGTGGCCGTGAGGGTGGCAGAGGAAAGGTCTAGAACTGTGGGGCAGCTGACGCTGCAGATGGACCCAGGCTGGTGAGCAGGAGAAGAGAGTGGGGACAGAGGCAGAGAAAGCAGGAAATCTCCCCTGTTGCCCTAAATCCCAGGTCTGGTTCTGCTCAGGGAACAGCTTTGCTGTCCTGTGACTGAACATCCTAAGAGTCTCTGTTCCAGCAGCTGAAACAAGCAAAAGTAAAATTCAAATGGTGCCTAGAATAGTTTCACTTGAGCCATAAAAGAAAATGCTTTGGGGAAGAGAACAGATCTGGCACGGGAGGCCTGCCCACCCCACCGGCTTTGCCTGATACGGTGGTGTCCCGCATGCTCCTCCAGCTGCTGAAGGGATCCGGGAATTATTCGCATCGGTTGCAGCATGAGCTTCAGGGCTCCCAGGTGTTGCTTTCAGCACCCACGCATTGAAGGTTTGCTCTGTGCCAAGCACCAAGCAGATACAGGCAGATAACGCTTCTTCCCTTCACTGGTCTAAGAATCCAGACCCTTCCCCCTGGAAGCCCTTGTTTCCCCAGAGGCCTTGTTTCTGCCACCGTCAGCTCCCCTGAAAATGGGAAGTGGATCAGTGTGCAGCCTTAATTTCTGAGGATGGCTTTCCTGCACCTCCATCAGCAGGATCCAGTGTGCAGGAAGGCGGAGGGGGGCTGTGAAACCATCTCCGCTTTCCCATCCAGCCTCCCTTGTGCTAGCAGCAAGCATTCCATTGGGGGCTGTGACCCCACAATGGCCCATCTGTGGGCAGGGTCCTGGGGACACCCTCTCGCTGGGATAGAACCACACCTGTGGCTGTGGAGTTCAGCCAGCACAGAGCCCAGAGCAAGAGCCCATCTGTGACCCGCTGGGACCAGCCTCAGCAACCAGCCAGACTTACCTGAAAGACCTTCTGAACACGTAGCTCCCAGGCCACTGCCTTCTGTCCCGGGGGTGGCCCCTTGTTTTTCAGTTTGTCATTGGAGTCTTCATTTCTGGGAGAACCAGGGTTTTCCCCTTAAAGAGTCCAGCATTGGATCTCGGTAACCCCCGTGAGTTTATGATAATGCGCAAAGCCACCTGCCCCTGACCTCAGCCTCATTCATTTTCCAAGGGCTTTCGGACCAACCCTGTTGAGGATAAAATACTTCAATTCTAATCGATAATTTTGTAATAGAAATCCCATGCACTTGATAAATCAACTCTAGTACAATTAGCAACTAGCAAAGACGCCCAGACCTACGTGTAAGCGGGCCCTACGGTGAGTGGAGGGGGGAATATTAATGGTCTTTTAAATCAGTGGAGTTCTTTTCAGTGGGTGACGCATCCATCCGTGCCTGCCCCCCGGCTGGGTCCCCACTTTCACGGTGGCTCAGGAGGAGGAGTGGAAAGTAAGATGTTTCCTTTGGGTACTGCAGAGTCTGGGAGTCCCGAAGCTGGTGCAACCCCATGTTGGTGCGAATCATCAAAGGAGCACATGCCTGGTGCACTGTGGTTCCGTATGTTTCTGCTGAGCTTAGACGGTTATGTCTGTTACTGCAGCAAGCCCATGAGACAGACAGGAAGGCAGTTTGGGGCCTAGTTTTACAGGTTTGTTTTTAAGAGAAGGTTGGGTTACATGACTTACCACACAGCTGGTTACCTGAGGAGCAAGGCTTTGGTCAAAGAGGAAGAACCTGGGCTTGAACCCCAGTCTCTGGCCTCCCTTAAGCAGCCCCACGGGAGAGCTGTGTTTGTCCACGCGGGACTCACCTGCCGCCCGGACGCCGGGCATGTGCAGGAAGGCAGGATGTCTGAGCTGCCGGCGCTGTGCCAGCCGAGGGCTCGGGCTCCAGGACCTCACAGCCTTTCAGACACACATTTTAGGTCTGGACCCAGGGTACATCTGCCCCGGAGTTTAACTCAGCAGATGTTTAAATCTGCATAGCAACAGTAACTGTTATATGTGGCAGGCACTGTCCTGGGCTTTGGGTCAGAGTACTTTGGGCCCAGAAACCCAGCCCAGCAGGGTTAAATACACTCGGGGACTTACTGCCAGACGTATTGGAAGCTCTCGGGACTCACGCCCACCTGGGAGATTCCTTAAGAGAAAGATCTCTTGCATGTGGTGGATAGAGACACTTCCCAGCCAATTTTAATAAAATAATGATAATACTAATATATTAACTCAGATGTATTATGAGTGAAACAAGTACTGTGCCAAGCCCACCTGCTTTATCCCATTTAACTCTCATAACCCTATGAAGTGGGCACCATCATTCCCGTTTTAAAGATGTAAAAACCACGGCTTAGATAGCTTATCTGAGGCGGCAGAGACAGGATTTAAGTCTCGGTCTCATTAGATCTGTGCTGGGAGCCACTGTCAACAGATGCTCCGTCATACCAGCCCTGCATCTTAAAAACATACACTTGACAAAAAAAAAAAAAAAAACAAAGCCCACGCTGCCTTCAACTCGATTCACCGTCTCCTTGGGGGAGGAGAGAACTCAAACTCATTTACAAGAGGCCTCTGGTGGCATATGTATTTTTTGCACTTGCTTCTGCTGTTGCAGACTCTGGCCTTGGCTGGCATTTCTAATCTGACTCCTGGTCCCTAAATCCTTTCAGACAAAAGAGGTCCAGAGAAGGTGTGGTCCGGTAAGAGAGCCAGCCTGAAGATGATTACTTGAAAGGAGGCTTTAGCGAAAACAAGACTGGAAGAAGTTAGCTACCGCCCAGAAGAAATTAGGTGATGGAGCAAGGGAGAGCCTCTCTGGGCAGGACTGACGTTCTCCAGAGGGATGTCAACATCCCTTCCTGTGAGCTGTGAGGCCTGAATCTGGAAGGTCGCTGGAAGCCCAGCCCTGGCTGGTGATTGGCTGCCCAGTTGCTGGAGCTTTGCTTTAGGCCAATGGCTGGGGAAGGGCGCAGCCAGAGGCGGGAGCAGTGGGCTCCTCGACCAATCGTCCTGCAGACAGAGGCTGGGCTCCTGGTACCATGGCAACCAGGAGCAGGGGCTCATTTGTTTTGTAGATGAGTAATTACTACGCAATTAGAGCTAAAAATAAAGAGGCCCCTTGTTCCTGGTTACTTATTAATATTAATAAAATGGTCTGTCCAGGTATGTGGTAAACAATTAATGCAAACCTGTGTGCCTGCGGTAGAGCCCACTGTGGGAGGCAAACGCTTCCCAGCTCCCTTTCCCCCTTTTTCTGGAAGTTATTTCTGACTGTGGCCTGCAGAGGGTCACTTTCCTGGTCTTCAGGGCAAGAAAGAGAGGCTCAGCCTCACAGACACCCAGGACCTAGGATGCCCTGGGTTCAGGGGATCAGCTAGGCACCTACCCAGGGAAAGGTCTGCCAATGTCAACCCAGCCTCCAAAAAAAGGACCAGAAACACAGCAGCAAAACCAGAAAGCATGGGCTGATGTGGGAGAAAACCCCTTGTCCAGTTTTGCTGTGCTTTCTTGGCCATGTTACTTGACTTTCCTGGGTGCACAAAAGAGCCTTGAAAGTTTGAAACCTTCCACTGAGGTCGCTGCAGAGATTTTGATGTGTGCCTGCTCAGCTGGCTCGAAGAGAAACAAACCAGCTTGGAAATGACCGGCTGGAAAGTTACCCCGCATCCAGGGATTTGGTCCCTGTCTTCCCTGTGCCCTGGCTTTGGGGATGGAAGCAACTCAGAAGCTTCTCTCCTATCCCTTACCCTTCCTAGGGGAAGGGGTGCCTGGGGATTAATCAGATAAGGGTGACAAGCAGCTTGAAGGGAGGGGGGTGCTGGGAGAGAAAGGGGATGAGAGCGTAGAAGGAAGTATAGGGAACTGGAAGACTTGCTTCCAGTCAGGCTTCTGCCACAGAGAGCTGGGGGCCGGGGGGTTGGTTGGCAAAGAATTTCGGAATGAAGTGTTCTTGGGGACCGTTCAGTCTATAGCTCTGCGTTGCTTCTATTACCAAAGCTCTCAATCCCTTTGTCATTGGGGGTGAACGGGGTGACAGTGTCCGTGCCTTAGATCTGAGAGGAGTGGCTAGAGAAAGCCAGGGACTTCCAAGTGTTGAGGCAAGTTGGTGGGGATACATTGGAAAATGGCAGTCGTGCTTGTTTGTTTGTTATTTATTTTGTTTTGTTGTTTTGTTTTATTTTTACGCATGAAGGCAATGAGAGGGCAGAAATCATTCCAAAACTGTGTATTGGTTAAAAAAATAAACCATACCAAACAAACAAACAAACAAAAACAGAAACCAAAAACCCAGAGTCAGCTTTCCCCCCGTGGGTGTGGCTGTTAACCTTTGGGGTTGATTAAACCTTTAGGGTTTGGCTCTGGGTGGTTACTCACTGGTGCTGGTGGACCTGCTAATAGCTGCTGTTGATGACCAAATCAGCTCTGAGATAGGGGCAATGCAGTGCTCCTTTTTTTTAATTATTATTATTTTAAATAAACTAAACTATTTTTTTTATTTTAATTTACTTATTTTTCAGTCCTCACCTGAGGATATGTTTTTATTGATTTTAGAGAGAGAGAGAGAGAGAGAGAGAGAGAGAGAGAGAGAGAGAGAGAGAGAGAAGAGAAACATCGATGTGAGAGAAACATTGATCGGTTGCCTCCTGCACGCACACCAACCAGGGATCGAACCTGCAGTCTGGGTATGTGCCCTGACCAAGAATCGAACCCATGACCTTACGATGTATGGGATGATGTATGGCCAATGGAGCCACACTGGCCGGGGCAATGCAGTGGCTCTGAGCTCGGCTGCTTGGTAGAATCACCTGGGGAGTGTGGAAGATTCTAGTGTCCAGGCTGAACTGCAAACCCATCAAATCAGAACCCACCAGGGTGGGCCTACCAGTCTGCAGTCATAGGTAAGGCTCCCCAGGCGAGTTCGGTGCGTAGCTGTGGACTCGGGTTCCACCAAGTTTTTGCCAGGTAGAGAGCCTCGCAGCGTTTCTGTGACTTTGCCCTACCTTAGAAGCAGGTAAACAGAGGCAAGCCGGCAGCTGGCCCCAACCCCCTCCATAACAGCAGGACAGCTGGTCTGGGGGCCTTAGCCGGAGGCCTTAGAGCCCAGGACCCTCCTGCCAGTCATTGGTTTTTCCAGCCAGGCCAGGAAGCTCCCCTCCCAGGTGAGCGAAAAGGGTCTTTGCGCTCACAGACAGTTCTGCTTCCCTCGAGGACCAGCCATCTGAGGGTAAAGGCATGTACCCAGAGAAGCAGAGGCCCTGGATCCCCCATAAAGAGGGGAGCAGCCGTCCTCCTTGGCTGTCTGACGAATGGGGGCCTTTCTGTAAGGTCAGAGTTTGTTTGTTATTAAAGACCTAATTAGAAACATGAGAGGGAGCTGAATGGCTCCGTGCTTAGCTAATTAGTGACACGTATGCGCCCGCTTTGAACTTCAAGGACACAGAGCTATTAGCGCTTCCATCAAAAATGGATTAAACCCCTGTGCCTTTATAATCATTGGAGACGGGCTGCTCAAGTGGAAAGCCTTTTGTACAGGAGGGGCTGCCCCTCCGGCGTCCTCCCCGTCTCTTCCCCTCCATCCTCCCCCCCCCACTCCCGCCCGCTGCTGAAGCCCAGGCAGCCAGTGTCCATGCAGCGGGATTGGGCAGTCAATACTGATGGGTCCTTCCAGCCCCCACAGGACTGCCCTCCGCAGGATGGAGTGGTCTTTGGGACTGAGGTCAGCCCTCTGGATGCAGAAAGACCCCACTTTCTAGAAGGGTCTCTGCGAGGGCTTAGGCATGGGCTTCCTTTCTCTGGGCAGTGCTCTCTCCACCTCCCCTTGCCCCCAGCAACGTGGCCTGAAGGAAGGTGGTCTGGTCCACGGGAGAGACGCAGGCCCCCGTCTCATGCAGCAGGCATGGCCCTGGCTCCGGGAGCCCCCAGTCTGGTACGCAGCTCTTGCCAGATTTCACTGTGTTTTCTTTTAGCAACAGCTCGTAGTCCAGAAAATGTATGCTGGGCTGACAATGTCACTTACAAGACACGAGCAAGCTCCTGGCCCCTCTGGCCGGGGCAGGCAGGGTGGACATTAGTGAGGAGCGCACGGTGCAGGGGCGCGGAGGGCCTCCGGGTGCTCGTGGGGGAAGCAGGCTGGTTGCTTTTTTGAAAAGATAGAGGTGTGTGCGCCTCAGGGACACGGGCGGTCACAGGGTCAAGCATTCCCGGACTGAACGAGGAGATGCTTGGAGCCACCCCACTGTTCGGGAGAGAGAAAGGGGGTCCCTAGTGGGCACCACACTCCCTGCCTTTATTTCCTGGTGGTTCTCAGGTGGCGGGGGGGGGGGGGCG
>PVJC01016918.1:7500-20238 GCA_004026665.1 Murina feae | reverse complement strand
CCTTGCAAGTTCTAACCTGCGTGGGTTTGGAATCTGCAACCTGTTAATTTAGAGAACAGGCAGCAGGATGTGAGTGTGAAAACACCACCTGCTTCAGCCAAACCATAAATATTTGTCTCCCGCGTTGGTTTCCCCTCATCTTCCCAAGCACCTTAGAGGCTCAGGGTGGAAGTGCTGTGGAAACCCTCTGAATGGGGTCAGGCACCCCACCTTTCATCTGAGACTGAAGACCTGAGCGGGGCAGCCTGCTGAGCTCCCTTCATTGGAGATGCAGTGGCCCCGGCAGACGGTTCACACCAGCATAGGGAGGGTCACACAGCCTCAGCCTCAGCCTCGCATGGTGGCCTTGCCTTTCCTGCAGACCCTCTCCCCTCATTGCTTAGACGCATGCAAACAAGCTCTGTCCCCCAGGGCCCCTGGGTCTGGAAGGAGTGGGAGCCTCTCTGTGGCTCCAGAAAGTTCCTTCTGTGCCCTCATGACAGAAGCCTGGTTTCCTTGGCCACCAGGCCCAGGCCCTTCAGGGCTGCCCCACCAGCCACTGACCCCTCCTTCCATCACCCCCTCCCTAACCACCCGGGCCCAGTGATTCTGAGGAGAGGACACACCCACAGACCCAAATCCGGGCCCAGAACAAAAGAGCACCAAGATGGGCAGAGAAGGAGCTGTTTTCTGCTGAGATTGTACCTCACCATAAAGCACATCAGCCCGGCCACAGAGCCCCCCGGATGGGCCCTCTCCGGCGTTTGGAGCCTTCTCCCTCCCCGCAGTGGTCTGAGTGGCTGTGTGACTCCCAGGTTCACACTCACACAGGATGGGAGGGGTTTAGAGCCAGGCGGGAGTGACGTTATCTCTTGGGGGAGTGAGATTTCACCAGAAGCTTGGACCATTCTTCAGAGTCATTAGGCCCAAGTCTTAGGGTCCGCTGTCCATCACGTCCCCGCTGGAGAGACGCCAGCGTTAGCCGGCAGACATGGCATGAGCCAGAGCCGTCTGACGCTGGTTAGGTTTTGAGAGAACAAACAGAAACTGCCGTCTTCTGAGACTGGCACCATCGTAACTGACAGCTGGAGTGCTTATGTGACGCCAGCATCCCTGTCAGCCAGCGAATGAGCAAACACTCCCTGTGAGTGCTGGGCCGGGTTTGAGAGAAGCCAGGCATCTCTGGATTTGTCGAGACTTGTTGGTTCCAGGCCGGGTGTATACCTCCCGGGGATATATCTGTTTGGATATGGAGACAGGGAGAAAGAAATATCGTTGCCCCGTTTTAGAGTGTTTCTTCTCTTTCCCTTCTGAGATAGACTTCTCATCAGAGCTGAAGAAATTACTGTATATAAAATTGATTGTCCCTGTATCTGGGTCCCGGAGCAGGTTCGATTTTAATTGAGGGTGTCATACCGGGGCCCCAGGCTGCATGTGATTGGCTGCCCTCTGCATCGGCACCTCCCACCTCAGGCTAAGCCCTCAAAGGATGTCTGGGACATACCTTTTCAGGGTGGCCTCTCCCATTTGATCCTCTGTGTGTGTGTACAGTGGTACTACCTTCAGAGGGCACAGTAAGGAGACTGCAGCGTGGGGTCCCCAACTCTGTTCCCCTGGGGTGCCCAGCTGCCATTCTTCAGAGCCCCCACATAAGGAGTGGCTAGCTGTGAAGAGGGACGATGCAAGTCTCCACTGTTGACAGGCAGTTGGCATTCTGGACCCAGCATCCACTGAGGCACGGGTACCGTGGGGGAATAGAGGTGGGTCGCCCTGGCTTTGGAGAACAGGGTCCCATGGGACCCTGAGTGCCCACCTGTCCACACACCCTGCCCTGAGGGGTCCCTTGCTAATAGGGGAGATAGTCTCTCTGTGCCGGTGGAGTTTTCAGTCTGGGGTGGATAGAAGCACAACATAGACAAGTCAGAGGTGAGTGTCGGAGGGACAGTGACTCTGGCCTCAGCCTATCAGCATAGCCCCTCTATTCATTCCTTTTTCAGTCAGTTTTTTAAATTCTCTAAAACAACAAACAAACTCCTAAAATCCAGTGTAATGAGTTAACACAGCCCTGGCCTCAAGAATATCACTCGAGCTTATGTCCCCCGTCCTCACTGTGTTGGGGGCTGGGGCAGGGAATGTGTCAGTCCAGTCGCCCTCACTTGGCCCGGGAAGTGTGGCAGAACGAACTGTGTGGGTAGTACATCACCTTCTGAACTGGACCGGGGAGGACGGGCCACCGTTGCATTTGCCCCGCTCTGAGCAGCACACTCTCAGCCCCAAACATGTGCAGGGGTCACCAGGGCCGCCTGCCCGAGATTAAGCCTGGCAGCAGCAAGTAAGTCACAGAGCAAAGGACTGACGTTGTCTTGAGGGCTGGCCCTGCCTTTGGGGAAATGTGAGACCCACCAAACCAGGACCTGGGTCCAAGGCTGGGACGTGGCAGGGCCCTGGCTTGTCTCAGGTATGTGGGCCGGGGTCGTCTGTAAGCAGTTCCTTTCTCTGGGTCAGTAATCACCCCCTTTTCAGGCCTTAGAGCTACAAGTGCCCTCCCAAGGGTGCCCCTCGCAGCCTGAGCACTAGCTTTCTGCTGCAGGCCCAGGGGCATTCCTGAGAGGCCATACGGAATAGCTGGACTCTCCTACTTTTCCTAGACCCAGGCTGTCTGGACTCACCACCCTCTCCCAAGACCTCCCTTACCCCCATGACTAACTCCACTCTTGGCCCAGCCCCTTCAGAGCCCACATGGGCAGACTGTGTGCCAGGCAGTCATCCCCTGGGCTTGCCTCCAAACCCCGAGGGCAGAGGTGTCCAGAGCTTTGATCTGCTAGGAAGTGAGGTCTAGCTGAGGGTCTAAGCCGTAGGACAGCCCCTTGTCGAGGTCTCAGGAATGAGTCCCTGGCTTTCCTGGGTCAGAGTGTTCTTTTTTCCTGGATGGGCAAGAAGTCCCTTCTGTTATTCAACGCAAAATGCCTCCGACTTTAATTCACATGTATTCCCTCTCGCTGGCCTCCGTGGGGTTTTAGTGTCCTTGCTTTCCTGCCCGCCATCCCCCGAGCCCTTTCTTCAGATCCGAGATGATTACGTGCACCAGGTGGACGAATGGGATCCTTTTGTAAATCGCCTCCTGATCTGTATGGCAAGTGAATTGTATTTTCCTATATCAGATTTTCCTAAATCTGCACATGGTGCCTGTTTTGTTGGGCTCTGCATATGCCATGATTTCAAAAATAGGTGTATTTGTTTTAAACTTGACAAGTTACAGAGCGCTTTCTGTTTTTCCCGCTGAGTCAGGCTGACGAAGGCGGGCGGTACTCACAGACCAGGACTCTGGCAGATGAGGGTCTGACACCAAGGTCAGGGCCAGGGTCACACCCAGGTCTTCTGACTCCAAGTCCAGTGTCCCCCTCTCTCTACATCACAGCTGCATCCCTGCACATACCAGCTGGACAAATAAAGCACAGAAGTGAGGGTGCACAGGGGTGCACAGGGGTGAGGGGTGAAGAGGAACCCGCCCAGGATTAAACTGCTACTGTGGGTGCTGCCCAGAGCAGCTGATGGAGCAACAACCCTTCTCCCCACAGCGAGCTCCCAAACTACCAGCCCGGGGCAGGGCTTGGCCCAAGCCCTTAATGCGCACAGCTTCGGCTACAGAAATGCCAGGGTGTTTGCAAGACATTGTCCTCTTCTGAGACAGGAATCATAATGTCCCATATCTAGATCTCAGCACTATTATTCAGCACCATGTACTGAGACCCTACACACACACACCTACACGCGTGTGTGTGGATATACATGCACACACACATGCACACACATGCACACACACTCCACCAAGTCAGTAGCAAGGTGCCCTTGCCTGTGAAGAAAGACGTGCCATCCCCTTTTCCTGGCTCAATCCTAGTGTGTGGGACCATTTCTGGACCCTCAAAACGAGGCTTGGTGCCTGGGGACCAGTGCCCTCCATTAAGACAGAACACAGAGGTGCCTTCACAGAAAACACCCAGGTCAGGACCTCGGCCTTGGCTTTCTCCCCCTGCCTCTCCTCTCGAGGTCATAGCTTGGAGGGAGAGGGGGTTCTCACGTAACCTCCTTTCCTGCGGAGCCAGCCAGTTCACTGTGAACTTCCCCAGAGAAGGAAATCACTTTGCCCCTGAGGCCTTCCCACCTGCACACAGAAACAACAGCTACCGAGAAGTTTGCTTGCAAAGTGGCGGTCCCCACCCTCCCCCAGCAGCCAGAGCCCTTTGCTAGGAGCCTTTCCCAGGATGCCTGGGACCCTGGAGGGCTTGTTTGGGGACGTTAACACGCAGAGGGAGGAAGGGAATTGTTGGCTGGGACAAGGGCACGTCTCCTCCATGCCCCCATCCATTGACGGGTCAGGTTCCACTGCCCAGAACTGGCTGCTCCTGGCCTGTGACTATGCCCCGTCTTCGCCCCTGGCTGGGGGACACCTGCAAGGTGGCTTTGAGATGGGCCTCGGGCATTGTGAGCAGCAAATGTATGTGACAGTAGGGGGCTTGGGGTTTTAAAGCTGCATTCTATACAGCGCAGTTGGTGCCACTTGATGGGAGATGGCTGCACAGGGGAGGGGATATACGGGCTGAGAAGAGCTGCTTATGGCCACATTTCCTCCATACCAACTCTTAAAGCTGCAGGCCTAGGCGCACAGGACCGGGGAAGTAGCCAGGGATGGGAAGAAGACCTGTGGCCCTCTTGTCTCTGAGCCTATGGAGCGGGCGTTTCTGGACAGCATCCTGTGGGCGCACAGCATCCTTCTGTGGGCCCCTGCATCCTGTCAGAGTCTGCCTCTGCTCGTGGATCCATCTCTGGGTAGTTCTCCCCCTGCTGGAGGGAGCCGAGATCGCACGCTCCCTTCTCCCAGCCCAGCCTGCCCACTGTCTTCTAGATCCTCATCTGCCAAAAAAAAAAAAAATCTACCCACCTTCCACTTGGCCCCCACCCCTGAAACAGAAGCGGCCGACACCTGTTAGTTACTTTGCATGGGACGGGGGTCAGCTGCCTGGGTGACCCAGGAGTCCACGGTCTGAGCGCTCTCCACTTGCCCTAACCCAGAGGAAAAAAAGTGTGTTAGACCGAGATAATTCTGCCTTTTGAACATCCCGGCTTGATACTCGCCTCCCTGAGTGAGAAAGGACAAATGTTATCTGCAAGCTTAATCTCCTATATTCAAAAGCCCCGTCCCTTTTGTCTGCTAGAGCATTCCCAAATCAGCCACTTATGTGCTCTAAGCCTCTGCGATTTTTTCTCTCTCTCTTTAACCTGTTCTTTTCATCAGCCAGTTCATTCATTTCTCGGCTACAGCTTCCAAGGGGCCTCACGTCGGAGCCTCCTGCCCAGGTAGCAGCTTCCCTTTTCTCTGCTGAGTCAGGAGCCGAGCAGCTTGGTTTGGTCTCTTCCGCATCTTCTTGTCCCCAGTCTCCTCCCAGTCTGGCTTGGGTGCAAGGTCACTCAGTCTCTTACCATCCCCCGTGTCAGGTTGGTAAAAATCCATACACTTCTGGCTTTTCCAGCCCCACCAGAAGTGGGGACTGTGCAGCCACAGGCCCCTGGGGCAAGGCCATGACCAAGAGGGGGTGCACGTCCTTTCCTTCTGCCATTGAGGGCAGCTGGCCACCGGGCAGAGAGGGGATGCTGGGGGGCGGGGGGGAGGCAGAAGGGAGAAGATGTTGAGGAGCGGCCCCTTGGAGCCGTGGAAATGGCGGAGCCCAGATGGTCTGGTTCTCGGAGACAGGTTAGCTGTCGCCCAGAAGTCGTCACCCCAGTCACCTTGAGCTTTAAAATCAATGAGAACTTACCTTTTGCCAAAAGCACCCTCAGGTTGATTTCCCTCCATTCTGGAAAAGAAAATGTTTAGGCTACAAAGGGGACATGAAGATGAGTCAAAATTAACTCTCACTGGGGAGGGAATGACAGAGTTTGGGGAGGTTAAGGTGGGGGGCCTAGGCTGTGTCTCCTCCTGCTTCCCCTCACTCACCACTCTGGGGGTCGGGGGCTCACAGTCCCCACTTGCTGTCACAAAGGTGCATTCCCCGCTCTTTTTGTCAGTCTGGGGTTTATATCTGAAGAGAACTAACAGGAAGCAGGCATCAGTCAGATATGCTCTAGCTATAAACTGGTTCAGTCAGTATGCTCTGAATTCATATTTCTGTCTTTTTTTTTTTAAACAAAAGGAAAAAAAAGTTTAAGTCCCCCCTTTCCTTCTACTGCAGGAGGTGAGTGTGTGGTGTCCTGTAGAATACCATTGGCATTCACCCAACTTCAGCCCCAGCCTCCAGATTTGCCATCCCCACCCCATCCCCTCCCTCCATCCCCTGCTCTCCACCCCAGAAGGGAGCCCTCTGCCACCATCATTCCGGTTCTTTTGAGACGCCCAGACTTTCCATGACATATCCCATCCTCCGACCACGTTCAGTGTGGACGACTTTCATGCAGGGATATCAATGGGAGGGGTTGGTTAGGAGGGAGTAGCCAGTGGGGAGGGGGGAAGTGGTTGGGTGCGGGACTAGAGAATGGAGATCTTTTTTTTGTCTTTAAAAAAAAAAAAAAAAAAAAACACAAAACAAAACACAAATTGTCATTTAATGGATCCAAAAACAAACAAAAAAGAAAATGTGAAACAAAAACAAAAATCAAAGACCCCCTCCCCGAAGATTTTTTTTTTTCCTAGACACAAATTGCTTTGTTTCCTGTCACGTTTTAATATCAATATTAACACAATGTGTAGTCTAAAACTAGTTCCTTTGTAGTTTGCATGGGATGTGAATGCTGTCTCAACGTGCCCAGACCTAGACAAGACTGCATGAGCATCAAATCAGATGTGAACAAAAATCTCTCTCTCTCTCTTCCATATATATCTCTATTCCTATTGTGATAACTTGGTGGGCAGTGGAGCACCCTCCGGTGGATTGCCGTAGTGTGTTGAATGATCGTTTTTTTATTCTCTCTATTTTTGGAGCTCCGAGCTTCTTAGTAGTAGCCTGGGCTGAGTATTCTTGAGTCCCTGCTGATGTTTTCGCATGGCCTTGGTTGAGTGTTAGAAGTTGGGCCTCAGCTGTTTTTCTCGAGTGTTTGGCTTGTAATGACCGGTGCATGCCTGGCTTCTGGCCTCATACCCAGCTCTATTCTCTGCACACCAGTCCTGAATAGCTACAGTGCTCAACCGAATTTTGGCGCGCCCGCTTCCCCGGCAGGCTCCAACCCGGCGCGGCCCGGAGGCTTCCCGGGGGCCAACAGCCCAGGACCTGTCGCCGATCTCTACGGCCCTGCCAGCCAGGACTCCGGAGTGGGGAATTACATAAGTGCGGCCAGCCCACAGCCGGGCTCCGGCTTCGGCCACGGCATAGCTGTAAGTACCTGCCTTCCCCTGCCTTCCTGTCTCCTTCTTGCCCGTCTTCTGTGGCCCATTGGGGAGGGTGTCTGGGGAAAGCCCAGAATTGGAAGCCAGGGAGAGGGTAGTGGGTCCCCATCCACGTCATTTCAGCCACCTAGGGCTGAAGCTCCTCCATCCAGGTGTTACCCGAGCACCCTCGGGCCGCGCCACGTGAGGAACTGGAAGGAGCGTGGGCAGGGCAGGCTCAGAGCACCACACCGTCACCTTCAGCCCAGGCAACCTTGAGCCACTTATAGGAACCACCACTTCCCTGGCTGCACAACAGAACTAAGTGTGCCTCTCTCAGAGGACTGAGGACTCGTGGGACTAGGATATGTCACCTGGTGGCACATAGTCAGTCCTCAGTATTGGCCCCTGGTCCCTGATCTCTGCCTGCTGGAGACTGTCACGTGGGCTGGGACCTCGGAGCTGTGGAGCTCCCACAGGAAGGTAGCAACCTTAGTGGGTAGAGTCCCCCCCCCCCCGCCCCAGTTCCCACGCAGGCGCAGGTACGTGTGGTGCAGGCCCCCGCCCCAGGAGGTTTTCCTTTGCTAATGTTTCTTACAGTTTCCAGGTTTCCAAGTAAGTTCCCACTTGTGTTCTTTAGCTGTGCCCTCCCCACCGAGGCCAAATGCATTGATATTTGTAATGCTCTGTGGTTCTATAATCTGACTAATCCAGGCCATAGAAATTTGCTTAACAGATTTGCATGCTATTTTCAGATTGTATTGTTCTTTCCCCTCCCGGTGTGTGTGAGCATGAATGTGCCTGAGCCCACCCACTCTTGTCCCTTCCATTTGGAAAACAAAATCAGCCAACCTCTGCCCTGGCCGACCACGGCCGGCCTCTCGGAGGCGGTTTGGCTTGGAGCTAAGATGGGAGTGTCCGCTGTCCCAGCTCCTGTCCTTGTGGTGAGAGCCCTGCCTCAGGGGCTGCGCTGGGGAGAACAGAGCAAGTGCAGACAGTGTGGGGCACCAGGGCCTCTATGAGTTCCTGCCCCCTGATTGCACGCACACACACACACACACACACACACACACACACTCTCCTGCCAGCCCTGGCCTCTGTGGTCTGGGTCCTTGTTCAATTCCACTCCCAAGCCAGTATCACTGAGGTCAGTAGACTGATGCGGCAGAACCCCTCAGATGAGTTGTAAGACCAAATCCAGAGAACTGCTGTTCAGCTGGGAGCTGCATCAGTTTGGGAGACCCTCTCTCACCACGTAGAACACACTCATTCCCATCCTCAGCTCCCAGAAACGCGGGCCCTGTTTGTTCTTGAACACCAGGGTCTCTCTGACCTGTGTGCTGGGCTGGTTTTCAGAAATAACCACATAGCGTTGTCTTTGGTCTGCACAGGTCTTGCTTTCTCCCCAGCTGGAGCCATCGGGAGTCCAGAGACACTGTTACCTTCGCCCTCGCAGGGGTTCAGGGCAACAGCGCCTCTCATCTGGGACTTGAGCCTCCGTGTCCCGTCACCACCCGCCCCTCTGAATCAGGCTCTTGATTGTCCCATGGGCACAGAGACAGGCGCGGGGTGGGAGCGGGAGGGCATCGTCCTGGCCCCTCATGGCACGGTGTCTCAGAATTACATATTCATGCTGGCAACCACGGTCGAGCCCCAGACATAATCTCCTTTCCCGGAATATGACAATCTGTTCCCATGTATAGCGTGCTGATGACCTTAACAATTGTGCAATTTTAGGGACCTTTGATTGCAACGGCCTTTACAAATGGATACCATTGAGCAGGTGCTTTCGTTGCCATCTCACTCTGAGGTATTACTTCTCTGCCATATGTCTCCGCCCCGCCGGGCGTGTCCGTACCGCGTGCGCCCTGGGCATGCAGTACGCACGGGCCCGGCCTCATCACATCCCTCTCCTCTCTCTGGACCTTTCTTGAGGGGGGGGGTGGGGGTAAAAAATACCCAATCTTTGAATCTTTCATTCCCTTCTTCAGCTTTAATCATGACGCCCCCACACACACTTTTTTTTTTTTTTTTACTCTTTTTTTCTCTCGGTTTGGTTCTTTTGCTGCCTTTTCTCCATCTTCCCAACCCCTCATCTTTCTTTGTCTTGAAATACAATCAAGAGTGTGGGAAACTGGAAGGCAATCCTGTGCTGTGCCCGTCCCAGGGGAGTGGAGGCAGGGACACGCGGGGCTCCCGCCAGACCTCCCCCAGGGTCCCGGGGGCTGACCTCGCGGGGTCCTGGGCCTTTCAGCTCCCCAGAGTCCCTGGCCTCAGACAGTGGGGTGCCCGCCGTCACACAGCCAGACTGCACCTTGGAGTGAAAAGAAAACATTTTTGCCAGTAACTACTGAGTAATTACCCAGATTACCACTCGAAAAGCAAATTAAATTAACGGTATCACCTGCGTAACGTGGGCTTGGATCCCTGCCAGTTTCCTAACCTTTTACACTGAGCTCGAGTTAATTAAACATTTTTTAAATCACTTTGACGGGCCATGGAAGGGTGGCTCGAAGGAGAGGGAGGCTGGGGCAGCCAGGGAGGGAGCCTCGTGTCACCCTCTCCGTTGAGAATGAGAACTGCCATTCTGGGGGGAAGACCAGGAAGCCAGTGGGGTGCTCTCAGGAAGCTGGTGCACCCTGCAGCAGCACGTTAGTTGGGGGCCTAGAGACGTGGGTCTTTCCCTCTGGAAGAGGGAGGTGGAAGCGAAGTCTGGGAGCGGGTCCCACTCAGAAAGCCCCAGCGTGGGCTGAGTGCCCGTCACCCCGGGAGTCGGGACATAGGAGGAGCCAGGCTGGAGGTGGCTGCCACTGGTTTGTAGTCCATAGGAGAGGGGGGGGCCGAGCTGAGTTGAGCTCCATAAATTTCTCTTGGATTTCTCTAACGTTGCTGCTAAGGAATCACCTCAACTAACTCAACTACCTCTCTTAACCCAATAAACCCGTGTGTGGACGCTCCCCAGCCCTCGCCTCCACCGCCCTTAGAGCACTGACCCAGCCATGGTGGAGCCAGAGGCCACTAACAGTTTGAAGGAGAGCCACTCACCACTAATTAAGCTGAGGTTGGGGCCCCAGAGGGAGGCAGGGTCCTCTGAGCGCCAGGCAGACCGAGAGATCTGGGAACTTTGAGGATTGAGGTGGCGCCAGCCCTCTGTGGTTACATGACCAGGGGATCACACAACCATCAGGTGCAGCAGATCCCGGGGAGGCCAGGGGCTGAGGCTGCCAGCGCTCCCCTCCCTGGCAAAGGAAGGTGGTGCAGGGCTTCTGGCCACGCCTCCAAGGCCACCCCAGCCTTTCCTTGGGGCAGGGGGAGGGACAAGGCTGCTCCCAGCCCATCCTCCATCCCTGGGACTCCACAGAAGGAGGAAATAACCAAGAGAATGGAGCTAGCATCCCGTCCTCCCCGCCCCCCACCACCACCACCTCCAAAATGGATGAAGGGAGCCAGCTGAGCCACGTGGCTGCACCAAAAGGCACGCTCGGTGCCATCGCCCACGGGCCCAGGCCCACCCGCTCAGGGAGACTCGCTGTCACGCCCACGACTGACTCCTGGGCCTGTTTCTATTTCCTGGAACCAAAGCTGATTATTCATCGTGGATGTTTGCATCATGCCCTGACCTTGATTCCTAGGGGTCTGTTTAGTGGGCATTTGCATTTTCCGTTCTGGACCATCACTGATGGGTAGTTAATAAAGGCAGACGTTTTTCAAACTTTGGTGGCCTTGAGAGCAGAAGCTTAACCAGAGAAAGCATTCCTGGTCGAGTCAGTTCACCAGTCCAGCCCACAACCAGCACGACCACAGGAGCAGGCCACACGTCCTGCCACCCCCTCCGGGACCCCACAGCCTGCGCCCAGCCAGCAAAGCGAGTCCACACGCTGCCCTGCCCCAGCCTCCGTGGCTTAGATGTCAGATTTCCCCAGCTCTGCCCCCAGCACACTGTTAGCCAGGCCAGTGTCTAGCATGCAGTTGGAATAAATCGGATACTTGCCTGACACTTCTTCTTTCTCCCCCCGCCCCCCACTTTTATGTTCTCTTCGGGCACCCCGACCTTCCGTACCCTGCAGAGCATACCTGGATGTCCAGGCAAGACTGGGCGAAGTTTCTGAGTGGCCCTTTGTTTAGGTGATGTCATCAGACCTGGACCCCCACCAGCTTCACTCCCCAACCCAACCAGAGATGGCTCACTTCGGATCGAGGGTTGACACATCTCATCATCTCACGAGTCTGCTGTAATATAGGACAACAGCTTCTCAATGTGTATATAACCCATGATTTTGGTTTGGTTTTGGTTTGGTTTTTCTTGATGGTTTCCCTCCCCCTTCTCTCTTGCCCCTTCTCCTTTGAAATCTCTTTGAATCCCATTTAGTAGTGATTTTGACTTAGTCCAGTAGTCATATAGCTTTAATATCTAGTTAAAAGCTAACCATAGTATAATTGTTATATTAAGGTATTATTTTTTTCTTAAAAAAAACTTTTTTTTTTTTTGCTTGTTTGGATTCTGTTCTCACTTTTAAAGGATGCTGAGATGGTAATATTACTCTCAATATTTTGGTACCAATTCTGAGACTGTATGGATTTTCAGGTGCAACTTGAGCGCGCAGGGGGAAGCGCGGGTGCGAAGTGTGGAGGGAGGCAGGCGTTGGCTTTCCACTTGCGTTGTCCGAGGAGTGAGATGTAGTAGGCTAATCACAGACTGCGCAGTTCTTTTTGGTGATGTCTCTTTGTTAACCTAAGTATATCTATTTTCGGCAATAAGGTAAGGATGACCATGTTTCGAGTGTCCTCCTTTTCTATAAGTGCTTTTTTTCTGTTGAAAGAGGTGATATAAGGTTTTTTGAAATTGTGACTTCTAAAAAAAAAAAAAAAAGAAATGTTGTAAATACAATTCCATTAACTACATAGTAACTATTAAGAAAGAGAGAATCAAAAATATTTTTGTGAGGGAGTCGGTCCCAGGCAGTCCGATGCTCGGCGGAGGGAGGAGGGGAAGGAACCAGAACCCAGCCAGTTGCTGAGGCTGAAGAACACGAAGCTGCCGGGACGACCCCGGGAAGAGTTGGAACACTGTTTAGCTCCTCTTGTCTGTGTGATAGACTCGATTAGTGTCATACCAGCATATTAACCTCTCGTCTGTGCACAGCTTCAAATGTTACCGTCTAGTTAGATTTTTATTTAAAATATGAAAAAACCGCTTTTCCCAAGACGTTTTTTAAAAACAAAGCTACAATTTTAATATTTAACATATTTAAAGTTTCAAAGCACATCTGTTCAGCTTGGGTAGGGAGGGGTGGGGAGACATCCTTTTTTCAGTCTTAATTTTTAAATATTTGATCATTTTCTATTGTCCAATCATTTCAGCACCTCCAAAGGGCCCTGGGACACTTGGCCTCTCTTCTCTTCCC
>PVJC01016918.1:0-2500 GCA_004026665.1 Murina feae | reverse complement strand
TCTATGCCATTCATGCAACACAGAGCTTTTAACTAAAATCAGAAACCCAGAAGCTATAAAAGAATATATCTGATATAAAGACATTATGATACTAAAAATACTTAAACTTTACATATGGCAAAGAAACTTAAATGTAAGAAAGATCAATCAATGATAGATTTGGTGTGTGTGGGGGGGGGGGGGTATTTGTAATGCAGAAGACAAAGGGCATACTATGTACAGAGCTCTTAGAAAGTGACAGGACAGCCCTGACTGGTTTGGCTCAGTGGACAGAGCGTCGGCCTGCGGACTCAAGGGTTCCAGGTTCCAATTAAGGGCATGTACCTTGGCTGCGGGCACATTCCCAGTGGGGGACATGCAGGAGGCAGCTGGTGGATGTTTCTCTCTCATCGATGTTTCTGACTATCTCTCTCCCTTCCTCTCTGTAAAAAATCAATAAAATAAATTAAAAGGAAAGTGACAAGACAAAGGCAACCCAGGAGATAAACGGGTAAAGGATAGGAGCAGTGCCTTATGGAGGAGCCCAACCCAAAGGGCTCAAAATCTGAAGCGTGAGAGCATGATCAAATTCACAGTAGAGTGGGAAATTAAAATTCAAGCCACACTCAGCAACCTGGCAGACAGTGGGAAGGTATTACCTGTTGCTATGAGGAAAAGGGAGCTCAGATATTGCTGCCAAACTGGTGTTTTGGTCGTTTTTGGAAAGCTCGTTCGGCCAACACCGGAACCTTGAGGGACATTCTTCATCTCTTCCTCATCAGGGTCGTTTAAGACTGGCCAATCAGAAGTGTGTTTGCAAGCACTCTCCCACTTCCTCACACCATCCTCCCCTCCAGAGTCTTATAATTTGAAAAAATGACCGTAGATTATTTTCTGAATGTTTGATAGTCTCTCTCCCGAAAGTCTAAGGAATATGTCTGTGTGCCATACCTTCTCTGCCTCCGCTATGATGGCCTAAAACATAAAGACCCTTTCCCTTGCCCTGGCTGGCATAGCTCGGTGGTTGAGCATCAACCTATGAACCAGGTGGTCACGGTCATGACACAGGCCTGGGTTGTGGGCTCGATCCCCAGAGTGGGGTGTGCAGGAGGCAGCCAATCAATGATTCATCACTGATGTTTCTATCTCTCCCTCGCTCTCCTTTCATCTCTGAAATCAATAAAAATACATTTTTTTAAAGACCTTTTCCCCAAGATTCTTATCACTTCCAGTTAGCCAGTCAATTTTTCACAGATGATCAGAATTGATTGCAGAGTGGCCAGACTGGTCATTTCCTCCAGCCCCTGGGAGATTAAATTGATGGGCAAGAAGAAAGCAACGGTTGGAACAGATGCCTCTTGGAGGGCATGCACCCCTTGTCTGCAGATGCCCTCTGCCAAACCTCCTAAGGTGAATGGGGACCAGGGAGTTCCCTGGGGGAGGGAAAGGAGCTTGTGGGGGACCAAGCAGCCTGGCTCTTCTGCTGCCCTCGCCACCCCTCCCGCAGGTCTCTGCTTAATTGCTGTGACATATCGATGGGCACTCTCTGAGGAGGGAGCAGGCCAGCCGGCCGCAGCATCTCAGCTCAGCAATCATGGCTGATTAAAAACTAGTTACAAAGCAATGAAGATGGAATCCTGCACTAACCAGATGACCCTGTCCAGGGCCAAGCCCAGATAAATGGCAGCGACGATGAGAGCATCACTCACAACGTCGACAAATATTAAAGGCTGTTCGAATTTCTGGGAGATTTACAGAGCGCATCTGGACGGGACATCGCTCTGCTTCCTGTCCGGCGGTGCCTGTGTGGGTGGGTATCTGTGGCCTCGCCGCCTACCCTGAGTGATCCAGCTCGGCTGAGCTTTGTGTTTGATTGTTTGCTGTTGCTAATCCTCACCCGAGAATATTTTCCCATTGGTGTTTTTGGAGAGAGTGGAGGGAAGAGGGAGAGACAGAGAGAGAAACATCAATGTGAGAGAGACACATGGATTGTTTGCCTCCCACATGCAGCCCGACCATCTTTCAACTGAGGTGTGTGCCCTTGACCGAAATCAAACCCAGGACCCTTCAGTCCTCAGGCCGATGCTCTATCCACTGAGCCAATCCCGCTAGGGTTCAGCTGAACTTTTAGGTGGGTCTAATGTGAATACTCTGGCTTGTGGAAAGTTGCTATGTGTTATATTGCCAGTTTTCTGAGACTCTGAATTAGTTCGGCTACACTTAACTGCTGAAATCATCCGGAATATGATTTAATCTTTTTTTAATGATTCAAAAGGCACTTAGAAGTCCTGCACTCATCAGAGGTGTGGTTGCAAACACCAGAACTGGATGCTGAGGAAGGATAAAATGCCCATAAAACAATCAGGTGAAGGAAGCTCTGGAGAGCAGGGCCTGTGGGTGTTCCGAGAGAGCTCAGTGTGGTGGGGCCCAGGTGTGCCTGTGGTGGGATAGGAAGTCTAATCTGACTGGTGCCGATGTCCCAACATTCAATGAATGACACTAGGACAAGTCAGCCTTTCTC
>PVJC01016917.1:0-34472 GCA_004026665.1 Murina feae | reverse complement strand
CTCCAACAGACTGCTTTTCTCATGAGCCTTTTCCTCCATGACAGTGTCACAGTTAAGCCTGGGCAACTTTGTTGGCCCAAAGGTTTGGAATTAAATGTCACTAGTGACAATAAGGACAACATGAGTGCTTGTGACCCACCATGGTTAGAAGGGAGATGGCATTTTAGAGCACAGGGGAGGGCATTTCTGGTTCTGTTGGAACCCATTATGCCCAGGGAACTCACTCTGGTGTGCTTCCTCTGGATTTCCATGTAAAAAGGTCATAGGTTCCTTGAAGTAAGAAAATATCTCCAAAGACGTCATGCTGGCCCTCTGCCAATGTGAATGGTGTGGCAAAAGTCTCCAAGGGGATGACTAAACATGTCAGGAGACAAAATGTTCTTCAGCCCTGGCCTGTGTAGTTCAGTGGTTACAGTGTCAGCCAGCACACGGGAGGATCGCAGGTTCAATTCCCAGTCAAGGACTTATACCTGAGTTGCAGGTTCAAGCCCCTTCCCGGTCTATCAGTGAGTGTAGAAAGAAACTAATTGATGTGTCTCTCTCACATCAATGTTTTTCTCTCTCACTCCCTCTCCTTCCCTCTTTTCCACTATCTCTAAAAAAATTAATCAAGGGAGAAAATATTCTTGGGGGTTAATTAGGTGTCTTGGCATTTTGAGAATGTCTCTTTTGCAAAAGAGAAAAAGGGACACTTTCTTCACAGAGGTTATATGTTTTCAACAATTCTTTCAATAGGAACTGTCTCACCACTTGTGTCAGGCAGCTTCAGAAGTGGCTATGAAAGGAGACAGAGGTCGAAAAGACGTTCCTGAAGTTTCAGCAAAGTGGGGCTTTCTGAAGAGCCAGTTACAACATCCAATCACTTTCACAACATGGAGAAATCAACAGCACCCGAGTTTTTCAGCTGCCACCCCAGCTGCTGCCCTGTGGCTCTCGAAACAGTACCTCCTTGCTAATGCAGACCCAGCTGCACAGCCCAAGGCTGCTTACCGCGGGCACCCAGCCCCTGGGGATAGGCTGCTGGAGAGAAGGTGCGAGCAGAAATAAAATATTTAAAGTGTCTTTTAAACTATTAAAAACTATACAATATAGAGCATATTATTATAATGGAAACAAAAGACTACAGTATTCAAGAGCTTCTTTTTTAAAGATATTTTTATTGATTTCAGAAAGGAAGAGAGAGATAGAGAGAGAAACATAAATGATGAGAGGGAATCATTGATTGGCTGCCTCCTGCACGTCCCCTACTGGGGACTGGCACAAAACCCGGGCATGTGCCCTTGACAGGAATCGAACCCAGGACCCTTGGGTCCACAGGCCAATGCTCTATTCATGGAGCCAAACCGGCTAGGGCAAGAGCTACTTTTCTTTCTTTCTTTTTTTTCATTTGTAATAATTTTTTATTTTTGAACATCAGTTTATTTGGTTCCATAATAACTTTTTTTCCCTTTATTAAGATATTACAAATGTGACCTTATCCTCCCAATGTCCTCTCATCCCCTCCACTCCTGCCCTCACCCTCACCCCTTGTTGTCCACATCCATAGCTTATGCTTATATGCATGCATTCAAGTCCTTTGGTTGATCTTTCCCTCTAACCCCCACCCTCCCCTACCTTCCCTCTGAGTTTTGATCATCTGATCGATGCTTCTCTATCTCTACATCAGTTTTTCTTCATCGGTTTATGTTGTTCATTATAATTCACAGATGAGTGAGAGCATATGATATTTATCTTTCTCTGACTGACTTATTTCACTTAGCATAATGCTCTCCAGTCCCATCCATGCTGTTGCAAATGGTAGGAGTGCCTTCCTTTTTACAGCAGCATAGTATTCCATTGTGTAGCTGTACCACAGTTTTCTAATCCATTCATCTGCTGGACACTTAGGCTGATTCCAAATCTTAGCTATGGTGAATTGTGCTGCTATGAACATAGGGGTGCACATATCCTTTCTGATTGGTGTTTCTGGTTTCTTGGGATATATTCCTAGAAGTGGAAAGAGCTACTTTTCAAAAGTTATCTTGTAAAATGGGAAGCCCAAAAGTCTATTCATAATGCATAGACTTCAAAAGGAAAACAAAGACTCTTAATGAAGACAGAAAATTATTCCCCTTACTCAGTGTTATCAGGTCCTAGTAACATAAGGGAAACAGAGTACAAATAAACATGGCAATTTTCATGCAACATATTAACTGCTAGTAAAGAGATGACTTTTAAAAATGGTGAGAAAGATAACCAAGATGGCAGCATAAGGTATATACCTAAATGTGCAGCCTCCCACAACCACATTAAAAAATACAACTATAAAGCTAAAAGGCCATTCTCCAGAACCAAGGGAGTAGAAGCTTTACAACTAGAAGGCAAGAGGAAGACTGCATTGAAACTGAGTAGAAGTTCTCGGCACCAAAACTGAGAGGTACGAACGCGTGCAAAACAGTGGCAGCACGGACGAAACGGTGGTGGCGGCAACACCTGAGTCCACGGCTTGGAAGGGGTTTACAAACTCCAGGGTCTCACTGAACTCAGTGTGGGCTGTCTGGCAATGGGGCAGACGAACAGCTCTAGCAGAGCTGTTCGCAGCGATCACTGATGTGGAGCTCCGAGACTCGGGGACTCAGACGCCAGGGCGTGGAGACACCAAAACCGGGAGAAACTGCGGAGGCGGCTGAGGGGCAGCATCTTGGGTTGCTCTGCCCAGGTGATTCTGAGACCCCATCCCACCCAAGCTGTGTGCCTGTCTGCCTACAGCCTAACCTAACAGACTACAGCTGGGAAAGAAAACACCAGTCTATCAACGCAGGGAAGCAGCCAAAATGCAAAGACAAAGAAAGAGATCACAAATGACAGAAATGGAGCAAAGTAAACGACTGGATATAGAGTTCAAAACCATGGTTTTAAGGTTTTTCAAGAATTTTCTAGAAACCGCCGATAAATTTAGTGAGACCCTCAAAAAATCTAGTGAGACCCTTGAGGATATGAAAAAGGACCAATAGAAATTAAGCATGCACTGACTGAAAAAAAGAATATTATACAGAGATCCAACAGCAGACTAGAGGTTCACAAGAATCAAGTCAAAGATTTGAAATACAACGAAGCAAAAAGCATCCAACCAGAAAAGCAAAAAGAAAAAAGAATCCAGAAGTGTGAAGACAGTTTAAGGACTATCTGGGACAACTTTAAGCATACCAACATCAGAATTACTGGGGTACCAGAAGAAGAGAGAGAGCAAGAGATTGAAAACCTATTTGAAGAAATGACAGAAAACTTCCCCTACCTGGTGAAAGAAATAGACTTACAAGTCCAAACAAAAGGAATCCAAGGAGGAACACACCAAGACACATCATAATTAAAATGCCAAGGGCAAAAGACAAAGAGAAAATATTAAAAGCAGCAAGAGAAAAACAATCACCTACAAGGGAGTACCCATACGACTGTCAGCTGATTTCTCAACAGCAACCATGCAGGCCAGAAAGGAGTGGCAAGAAATATTCAATGTGATGAACAGCAAGAACCTACAACCAAAATTACTTTATCCAGCAAAGCTATCATTCAGAATTGAAGGTCAGACAAAGAGCTTCACCGACAAGAAAAAGCTAAAGGTATACATCACCACCAAACCAGGCTTGAAATGCTGAAGGGCATTCTTTAAAAAGAGGAAGAAAAAGAAAAAGGTAAAAATAAAATTATGAACAACAAAGTGACAACAAATATATATCTATCAACCAGTGAATACAATTAAGTCAATAGAAATATCTGATGAACAGAATAAACTGGTGAATAGAATAGAAGTAAGGGCATAGAAAGGGAATGGACTGACAATTCTCAGGGTGAAGGGAGTGTGAGGGGTATGGGAAGAGACTGGACAAAAATCTTACATCTATGGATGAAGACCGTGGTGGGGGTAAGGGCACGGGGTGGCGGGGGGGACCAGGTGGAGGGGAGCTATGGGGGTTAAAAAAAAAAGGAACATCTGTAATAATCTGAACAATAAAGATTTAATAATAAAAAAAGTGGTGAGAGAACACAGAACTACTAATTTTCTAAGTCAGAAGAAGCTTCACTGAAGTAACACCTCATTTGAAAAATGATGGGGAAGGAAGACTTGGAGAAGGGGGCAAACAAACAGTCATCAAAGGGCTTGAGATGTCTGAAATGTAGTAAAAAGTTTAGTGATGAAAGGGACTATAGAAACAGAAAAGTGGGCTATGGCCAAATTGTGAAAAGCTTTGTTTGAATTCAATTCTGTAGGTAATATGGTTAGTTTTGTTTTACAAGAAGAAAACAGAAGAAGATGATAAACTGATGGAACAAGAAAATTATATGAGCCTAATTTAAGCCCTTGGAAGGATGGAAAAACAAATCATAGACAAAAGATATTTGAAGAAACCAGCAGAGAGTATAAGGATTGAGAGGATTTCTGGATGGATGTGCTGGTTGTTGATTTGTTTTTAGTCCCTTATCCTTTTTGTTGGCTCCAGGAACATGGATCTGGGCCCTTGAAATATTTTTGTTTTGCAAGCTGATGAAGTGCTAAATTTTGTCAGTAGAGGGCACTAGAAAGACATTATAGGAAGAAAGTTTTTCGGATTCTGGTATGCTCAAGGCTCTGATCTGCACCACCCCATGGTTTCTCCAGCATCTAGCTCCTGTCTCTTATGCAGCTTCTCCAATACCTGGCACCTGCGGTGCAGTGGCCAGCACTGTCTCCAGTAAAAGATATTGCATGAACAGCTTTCCCTGGAACCTTGAAGGGGAGATTTCTATCAAGTTCAGCTTGCAGGGCACCACAGTGATTTCTCTGCAGTTCAGTGAGCCAAGGCCACGTCCTCTCCAACAAGGTCATGGCCCAGGGCCATGAGTCATCCTTTTCCTGGGGGTGAAGAAATCTTCCTAGGAAGTTCAATCTGAATCCCAGGAGCATTAGCTGCTTCTCAAATGTATTAGGCCCATTCATTTTAGAGTTTTCTTTACTTGTTACTAGCCAATCCCTAGTTATTCCAATCCCCTATAAAAATAGGGTTTTTTAAACATTTAAACTAAAAATTGTATTTTTCATATTATACTTTCACTGTTCAAATGTCTGTGGTTTCTCGCTCCCAGTTGGACCCAGACAAAGAGGGGTTAAAACCATTGTAAGTACAAATACACTGGAATTTGGGGGAGTGGCTCAGTTTTGGACATCTTAATTTTGAAGTCTATTAAGGCTATCCAGAGAGGTAATTTAATAAGCCACTATTTAAATTACTTTAAAACTTTAGAGACTTTAGGGTTGGAGATACATTTGGGAGTTTTCAACTTTTGGATATATATAGATGTTAAGGGAAGATACGAAAATGGACTACATACATAACCTGGGAGACTGCATAATTAGATTAAGAATAAATGCATTGTACACCCAATATTTAAGGGGTTGGCAATAAAAAAAAGCCAGCAAAACAGAAAATAACAATCATCAATGTAACATCACTTGATTCAAGAGAATATTTTGGAAATAGTACGTGTTCAGCAAAGTCAAATGCTAAGAAAAGTTGAAAAAGATGTAGATTTTTAAAGAGGCCTGTATTTTACACTAAGGAAGTCAATATCTTTAGCAAAAATAGATATATAAAATGGTAAAACTGGTAACCAAACTAATGGAATGGAGTGTGAATAAAAGCTTAACAAGTATAGTACCTCCTTATCACAATTATGCTTTCCATGATTTCAGTTACCTGCAATCAACCACAGTCTGAAAATATCACAGTGAAAATGCCAGAAATAAACAATTGGTAAGTTCTAAATTGTACAGCAGCCTGGCCACGATAGCTCAGTGGTTGAGCGTAGATCTATGAACCAGGAGGTCATGGTTCGATTCTGTCAGGGCACATACCCTGGTTGCAGGCTCAATCCCCAGTAGGGGGATGGACAGGAGGCAGCTGATCAATGATTCTCTCTTATCAATGATGTTTCTATCTCTCTCTCCCTGTCACTTCAAGCTCTCTGATATCAATAAAAATATATTAAGGAATTAAAATTATTAAGAAGTAAATTGTGCGCCATTTCTGAGTCCCATGATGAAATCTCATGCTATGTGCTCTGTCAGGCCTAGGACCATGAATCATCTTCCAGTGTCTCCATGCTGGATACTCTCCCTGCCAGTTAGTCACTTAGTAGCCCTCTTGGTTATCAGATCCAAGACTGTATTCTTGGTTATCCTATGGATTGTCACATGCTCAAGTCATCCTTCCTTTTACTTGATGCATAATGGCCCCAAAGCCCAAAAGTATTGGTGCTGAGAATTCAGAGATGTCAAAGAGAAAGCCATAAAGAGCTTTCTTTAAGTGAAAAGGTCAAAGTTCTTAATAAGGAAAAAAAAAGTAAGCTGAGTTTGCTAAGATCTATGGTAAGAACAAATTTTCTATCTATGAAACTGTGAAGGGAAAAAAATTAATGCTAGTTTTGCTGTCATATCTCAAATTGAAAATGTTACAGCCATAATATATAAGTGTTTAGTTAAAATAGAAAAAGCCTTATATTTGTCAGTGGAAGACATGAACAAAAAACATGTTCCAACTGACAGGAATATGTTGCACCTGAAAGCACTAAGCCTATACAAAAATTTCAGGAGGGATTCCTTGGAACAAGTGATTAGTCATATAACTTTTATTACATCCTACTGTTATAATTGTTCAATTATATACTAATATTGTTGTTAATCTCATATTGTGCCTAATTTATAAGTTAAACTACCATAGGTATCCTATATAATAAAAGCCTAATATTCAAATTGACTGAATGGCAGAACAACCAATCGCTATGACACACACTGACCACTAGGGAGCAGATGCTCAATGCAGGAGCTGCCGCCATCCTGCAGGCTCCAGGCCAGCCAAGGTGGGTGCCAGCGGGGAACCCTGGTTGCCCCACAGATCGACCCTGATCGCCAGCCAGGCCTAGGGACCCTACCCATGCACAAATCTCGTGCACCGGGCCTCTAGTGTATATATAGGGAAAAAACAGTATACATGCATATCATTCAGTCCTATCAGCAGTTTCATGTTTCCACTGAAGATCTTTAAATGTATACCCACAGATAAAGTGTGACTATTGTACAGTTAGAAGCTCTGACTACTTTTTCAAGAAGTCTGAAAGCAAAGAAAAAAGAAGTTAATAGTTTTGTTTGTATTGTACAGTGGATATTTGGATGAGCAAAACTTGATGAAAGCAGTCACCACATAGCAAAGGAAGCAAGAGCAGAGATGAGGTAGGATGCTTAAGCTTCAGAATTAAACTGTTTGTGAAGCAATAACAAGCACTCATTAAAGATAAAACAATAGAACTAATGAAGGTATCATCAGAGGTTAAGAATACCAATTCTATATTTGAGACCATTAGCCTTAACATCAACATTGGCTTCTAGAGTTTAGTTACTTTTCAAGTCCCCAAAACATGTACTTCACTACTGATCTAGCAATTTCACTTAATGAGTCAAAAATTTAGCACCTTGGATAGTAAAATGGTGTTTTTTATAGCAACAAAAATTTAGAAACACTATACAACAACAGGCCATCATTCGATGAAGACTCTGGAGACATTAAAAAATTGGAAAATGTATGACATAACAAGTTCATATGACTATTAAATGAAGAAAGCAGAATCCAAATCAGCACTGCAGTGTAATCCAATTATCTATTTATATAAAAACCCTGAGTATAACACGTCACGTCTGAAGCTCAACCAATCAGAAGGAAGTCAGTCCTGCCGGGGTCGTCTTGGAAACGGCTGAGCCCTCCCGGAGCCATTTCCCGCAAGGGCGAGGTTTGAGGCAGGAATCGGCCCTCGGAGTGTGGACACACTGAGTCCTAGTTGGCCTTGTGCCCTCCCCCAGCTGTTTCCCTTGAGGCCTGAGGGAAGAACCCACCCTCGGAGCTCCAGTCAGTCCTGGGTTGCTGAGGCTGAGGCCACAGAGTGGTAGAACTCTGGGTCTGGCCCAACATGGGGCATGGCCGGACTTCAAATCAGACCCTGACAATAGGGAGGAGGGAGCCCCATTCCTCACAGAATGCCGTTGAATAGCTTGCTGTCAGTGGCCTGCCAGACAGGACAGGAACCCCATTCACCTGCACCCCAGACCCTGACAGGAGGGAGGAGGGAACCCCATTCCTCACGGAATCTATAGGTAGCCAGCTTGCTGTCAGGGGTCTGCCAGCTAGTAATCCTATTCCCCCTGCATATCTGAATAAAGTTTTAATACATTATATTAGAGGTCGTGGTGGTACTGTTTTACTGTTATAGCGTCTATAGGAATTGCTGCAAATTTACTTCTCGTGGAAACAAACTTCATTCCCAATATAAATTACCAATTCCATTAAATGAAACTTCAATTTTTAGACTTGATATAAACAGTGAAGTTGCTAAAACTATTAAAAAGGCCCAACTTCTCATTGTTGATGAATGCACCATGGCATCCAGTCATGCTATAAACACCACAGACAGATTACTAAGAGAAATTATGAATTTGAATGTTGCTATTTGGTGGGAAAGTTCTCCTTCTTGGATTTTTGACTATGTCTCAGTATTGTACCGCATGCTATGCGATCAGCCATAGTACAAATGAGTTTAAAGTACTGTAATGTTTGGTGATGTTTCAGAAAGTTGTCTCTTATGACAAATATGAGATCAGAGGATTCTGCTTATAGTGGATGGTTAGTAAAACTTGGAGATGGCAAACTTTATAGCAGTTTTCATTTAGGAATGGATATTATTCAAATCCCCTGTGAAATGATTTGTAATGGATCTATTATTGAAGCTACCTTCGGAAATATTATATCTATAGATAATATTAAAAATATATCTAAACATGCAATTCTTTGTCCAAAAACTGAGCAAGTTCAAAAACTAAATGAAAAAATTTTGGATATACTCGATGGAGATTTTCACACATATTTGAGTGATGATTCCATTGACTCAACAGATGATGCTGAAAAGGAAAATTTCCCCATCCAATTTCTTAATAGTATTACTCCTTCGGGAATGCTGTCTCATAACTTAAAATTGAAAGTGGGTGCAATCATCATGCTTTTGAGAAATCTTAATAGTAAACAGGGTCTTTGTAATGGTACCAGATTTATTATCAAAAGATTACAATCTAACATTATCGAAGCTGAAGTATTAACAGGATCTACAGAGGGAGAGGTTGTTCTAATTCCAAGAATTGATTTATCCCCATCTGACACTGGCCTCCCACTTAAATTAATTCAACAACAATTTCCTATGATGCCAGCATTTGGGATGACTATTAATAAATCACAAGAACAAACTCTAGACAGAGTAGGCATATTCCTAACTGAACCTGTTTTTGCACATGGTCAGTTAGTTATATGTTGCTTTCTCTTGAGTTTAAAGAGCATGTGATATTAAAGTTCTAAATACTTCATCACAAGGGAAATTAGTCAAGCACTCTGAAAGTGTTTTCACTCTTAACGTTGGGTACAGGGAGATATTAGAATAAGTTTAATCACTTTATCAGTCATGTTTGCATCACTATTGTTTTTATATCATGTTTTTGTTGTTTTTACATCATGTTTTTGTTTTCATATCATGTTTTTGTTTTTATATCATCCCTCTGTTGTTGTTATATCCTTTTGTTACTGTTTACTTATTAATAAATTTATATATTATTTTCATATACATTTTACTAATTCCTTTCATCTCTCACACTTCTATTATAGAAAAAGGGCAAATAGTAATATTAAATATTTCCGCTAATTAATTCCATTTTAATGTGCATGAATTTCATGCACCAGGCCACTGATCTATTATATAAAAGGCTAAGCGACCAGCCAACTTGGCTGGTGAGTATGAAGCGCACTGACCACTGGGAGGCAGACGCTCAAAGCAGGAGATTCCCAGCTATAACAACTCTCGCACTCCGAGACCTCTCAGGGAATGTCTGAGAGCCAGTTTCAGCCCAATCCCCACAGGCCAGGCCAAGAGACCCCACCTGCCGGAATGACCCCGCTCACTCCCCAGAAGCCCTTCAAACGGTGGCACCACCCCAGGTGCAGCCAGCCAGGGAGGGACCATGGGACGTTGGCTCCAGGGCATGTCCAGCCCATCTTGCCAGTCCCACCCCGTTGGCCACCTTCTAATTAATTTCCTTTCAATGTGCACAAATCTGTGCACTGGGCCACTAATAAAATATAAAAGTACTAGAGGCCCAGTGCACAGATTCATGCACCAGTGGGGTCCCTTGGCCTGGCCTGTGCCTCTGGCAATCTGGCACCCCTTGGGGGATGTCGGATAGTCAGTTTTGGCCTGATCCAGACAGGAGGGAGCCCAATTCCTACAGGCCAGATCCAGACAGGAGGGAGCCCAATCCTGTGCGTTGAGTGTCTGTCCCCTGATGGTCAATGCTTGTCATAGCGACTGGTCAACTGGTCATTCAGTTGCTTAGGCTTTTATATATATAGATAACAGGAAAAAAAGAGGCATGAAATATAAACACAAAATGCTGCCATTATATCTGAGGAATAAAAGGTTCACAGGTGAATTTCATTTCTCCCATATACATATTTTCCAAAGTTTCTAAAATGAATATAATTTTACTGCATATAGCATATTTAAAACACATAGTATTTTCCTTATGAAAGCTCTCTTGGCCTATAATTTGGAAGAAGAGTGTCAGAATGTAGAAAAACAATGGAATGCCTACAGAAAGAGGCAATAGGATTGGGCTAATAGTATAAAAGGAAAGCATAAAGATGATGCAGACAAAGTTTCAACTAATTAAAATTTTATTTTAAGACTGACCTAACAACTAACTACACCCTTAAAAGTGAACTTTCTTCAACTCTTCCTCAACTGTCTTTTGCCATAAGTCCTGATATCAGAACTAACTACATAGCTATTTATTGGTTAAAGAGGCTTTTAAAAACTTACCTAAAGATTATGTTTTCTATTAAAAAAATTATTCTGAACTATAATAAGCACCTCTCTTATCAATGAGCTTTATAAACCCAAGGGTTCCTAGGGCAGGAATTCCCTATATCCTAGGCAACATTGATTTTATAATTCTCTAAAATACTGAAAGTACAGTTTCATAGCTTATACATTTCACTTGCAGGTACCTACATTTTAGTTGTTCAATTACACTATTCTGTCCTCCATGAGACTTGGCAGGCAAATATGGTCAGTTAACTACGGGTTCACTGCTACTTCTGAAGCAACACAAAAGAAAATCTGCATAGTATAACACAAGTAGTAACCTAGAAGTGAATACCAAGTTTACTTCCATATAAAATTTTTATAAAAATAAAATAAACTTTTCTAACTATACAATAGAGCCAGGATTAGACATCTTTAATCACAAAGGAGATTAAAGATTAAGCTGATGACAAAAATCACCTTGCAAATGTCTAAACATAGAAAAATGCTTCAAACATGTTGACAATGTACTAAATCAAAATGCTTTCTCACACAACCAGGGTAAAAATCATTACCTCACTGCTGGGAGCCTCATGCTCAGGAATCACGTCTCGATGCTGGTTTTGAGAAACTGATGCACTGACAGAAGAAGATGTGCTTTTTGGAGAATGGAAGGCATTGATGAGATGACTCAAAGGAACTGTAACCTAGAAAATGATATAAGCTGATATTTAGTGTGTACCACCACAAAATGAAATATTTCAAAGCATATATCCAAAATTTTATACTTCTCAACTTCTCCCCTACACCATCCTGTTTTAAGTCACCATCACGTATATGTAGATTTTTATAATAATCTCCTAACTGCTCTCCCTGTGTGTGCTCTAGTAAAACTAAAGTCAGATAGATCCATCACTCCTGCTCAAAACCCTTCAATGGCTTCTCTTCTCACTAAAATAAAAGCCAAAGTCATAAATATTATGATACACACCCCTCCTGGGTCTTTATTACCTCTCTGAATTTATTCACTACGATGCCCCCCCTCTTCATTCTCTCTGCTCTAGCCCTACTGGGCTCCTTGCTGTTCCTGAAACACACCTGGCAAGTTCTCACTTCAATGTCTGCATATTATTTATTCCCTCTTGTCAGTTAGTAACACAACTTGCCTTTATACACTCTTGAGTTCTTAACTCAAAAGTTCATCTACTGATCCTGAGTGTACCACCCTCCTGCACTGTGAATCTCTGCACTGAATTTCACTGTAAAGTTTTCAGAGCTCAAACTCCAGGCCAGACCAGAGGCTAGGAGGCTATGGTTGAGAGTTCCCACTTTCTAGTCACTAGGTCTTACTGATGACCAGCCCAGCTCTGATGCTATCTAGTATATAAGCTATTTATTGGTTAAAGGGGCTTCAGAAAAATCTGAAGTCACTTTACTGACAGAAATCACCTTATTCACTTTATTAATGAATATTATACTTTATTATAAATCCTGGAGTGATCCCAAGGACTTCTTATAAATAATTACACTCTTATGGCTCACAAAATTCCGAAGATTTTTTTGCCCTGGCTAGGTAGCTCAAGTGGTTAACCATCATCCAGACACACCAAGATTTCGGATTCAATCCCAGGTCATACAGGGCACATAAAAGAATCAACAAGTGAATGCATAAATAAGTGGTATAACAAAATTGATGTTTCTCTCTCTCTAAAATCGATAAATAAAAATTCAAGAAGAAAAAAAAGGAAAGAAATTCTAAGGGATTTAGAAACTGCTAAAAATTGGGAACACAATGAAATCTCTATTTTTTTTATTATACAACACTAAGTAAAATACAAATTCTATGTGGCAAGGGATTTTTTTCCTTATATTACCTTATTTTTCTCTATTTTATTTATATAATTATTTAATATAAAATGTTTCCTAAATTACACATTTTATTTTTCTTTATATTATTCATAACTTACATATTTTATTTTTATGTTATTCAATACCACAGCTCAGTTCAACAATGCACAAAGTAGATGACAAATATTTATTGAGTAAATGAATTAAATAGGTTCTTCCTATGCCAGGTTTTGTACTATGTGCTTTACTTATGTTATCATTTAATCTTCATTTAACAGCCATAAACTTGCTACTATTACACTTCCTATTTAATTTAAACAGCAAGAATTTAAATAGGTTCAGTGGCAAGTTCAAAGTCACACAACTAGTAAGTACAGGAGCAAGAATTCTAACCCAGATAATCTGAATCCAGGCTCCAAGTAAAGACCTTTCATTTCAGTTACTGATATAAAAATAAATTTATTTTGTTAATTGAAACAGGCTGTAAAACTATCTGTAAATCTGTTCTTAACTATGCCAACACATATTTGTGTAGAGATAAAAAAATATAAAAGAATTTACTTTAAAAAGTGATCTTTTTGAATAGATTACAGGTAATCTTGATTTTATTACTTATATTTTTCTTTTCAGCATTTTTGGAAATGAGCTGTATTATTTTTAGAGCCAGGGTGAAACAACAAGTTCTTTTAAAACTAGGGGACTAGCCCTGGCTGATGTGACTCCCATGGTTAGAGTGCCAGCCAAAGGGTTGTGAGTGGGCCTGAAAGTTGGGTGGGGCTGGGTAAATAGTGTTATCCGGACTGATGGAGACTCAAATAGGTACCCATCTGCCAGCTGAGGGATGGGGGGGGGGGGAGGGCTCAGCAAAAGAACAATATGCCAGAGTGATCTATAAAGAATGTAAATCTGATGATGTTACTCCCTGCTTAAAAGCATTCAATTCTTTTCAACACAAACGAAATCTAAAGTCCCTTATTATAACTCCCTATATGGTCTGTTTCAACCTCATTTCTATCATTGTGCCTCTTAATCACCACACTCTAGCCATACTGTTCTTATTTTTGTTTCTTCAGTCTGCTAAAGGATCTCCAGATGTCCTTCCATCCTCTGGGATACCATTCATTCTTTTTTTTAAAAATATATATATACATATATGTCTTTATTGATTTTAGAGTGAGAGGAAGGGAGAGGGCTAGAGAGAGTTGAAACACCTATCGGCTGCCTCCTGTACTCCTCCTACTGGAGATCAAGCCAGGAAACCCAGGCATGTGTGCTGACCAGGAATCCAGCCTGAGACCACCTCTGGGTGCATGCTCAACCAACCGAGTCGCACCAGCCAGGGCTCCATTCATTCTTCACTTGACTGACTTCTACTCATCTTTTACTTCATATGAGCATCACGATTCCACGTTTGCTTTCTTTACCTGGCACATTACTGACACCCGGTAAATAATCACTTCTACTTTCTATTACCCAGCAAAACAAACAACAAAATAACCAAGGGTGTTTGAGTTACACAATTATGTGTTTTTCTGTCTTTTTAAATATTTTTTATTGATTTTTGAGAGAGAAGAAGGGAGAGGGAGAAAAGGAGGAGGAGAGGGGGGACAGGGGGAGAGGGAGAGGGAGAAACATTATGTGAGGGAGAAACATCACGTGAGAGAGACACATGATTGTAGTGGTACACACCCCAAGCAGGATCCACCAGCAGCAACTCAGGATGTGCCCTGACCGGGAACCAAACCATAACCTTTCAGTGCACTGGATGACACAACATAGGGCATAACTATGTTTAAACCAAGAAACCAAAGAGGATTCAAAGAAAATATTTAAATATCTCAATGTTTTCAAAACCCATTTGCAACGCTTTAAGAACCCTCAAGAAGAAAAGAACAAAAAACTTCCAATACGATAAAGAGAAAAGACCATGTGAAAAGCATGTGAAGATACACGGCCAACAACAAGCCAAGGGGGAAATGTTACCGTCCGAAGAGCTTTTTAAATGAACGGACAACAAAACTTGGTTACAAGTGTTTAGTCTTAAGAGAAGATCATTGAAAACTCTTGGAATCATTTTTCTCTGCCCCATCTTTTGCTTTAAGAAAAAATGGGGAGGAAGCTGAACCAAAACTTTAACGGCAGGCGGTCAGTAACCCGAAAATATCTGTCGTTTCTGGTCCAATAAAAAAGAAAGGAAGCTTTCGTGGCAGATTATCCAAATTATTACAGCACATTTCGGTTCAATTCCATTTAAAGGGAAAGAAAGAATAGGGGATCGGAGGCAGAAAAATGGGAAGCAACTATTTACTAGCTTCCTTCACGCCGTGGCCAGGAGGCCTCGCGTGCTCTCCCTGCGGCGTCTGCGGCCGGGAGGCCCCCCGCACCCAACCTCTGCCCCCGAATGTCCGGCACTGAACAATGCCTGACGGACTCCCCCGAGCAAAAATTCCACGCAGGCACCTCGACAAGCCAAGATCCCCATCCTGCGCACGTCATGCCCCTGCTTCACCGTCAGCCCTTTACTCTGAGCGCTGCCCCTGATCCATTCTTGCCCCCAGAACCCATGTGGGTCTAATCGCTTCCCTCCAACGATCCCTTAGGAGCAACTGCTTCCAAGAAAAGCAAATGGCACACACACGCAGGTGGAGGGGCGTGGGGGGATGGGCGGGATGCCGGGACTCACCTGGGGTTGCACCGTGCTCGAAAGGGAAAACATCGCCTCCGGGCCCTCAGCGACCTCACCCGCCTGCAGAAACTGCCCGTCCGTCCACTCCCGGCAGGGAGGCGCTGAGCCCTTTTTCTCCCTTCCCTTCCCCGAACTCTTCCAAAGAACGGAAAATGGCCTCCCCTCCCTACAGCTGCGGCGTCGATCACCTGCCCCGGAAAGCAAACCCCTAACGCAACAGTACTTCCGGGGCAGGGGAGCGCCGCCCCCGCCAGGCTCGCGTTAGCCCTCGGCCTCCCAGGGGCGTTTCTGCCAGGGCCGCTGGCCCCGAAAATAGTTGATGCTCATATTGTATATAGTACATTTACCAACCCCGAAAGCTTCTTTGGCTGTATTTTTGTTTCTTAGGGACCGGCATTCACCCTGGTAAACCCTTCTACAGCCTCCTTAAGCAATGTATTGTGTCCCGACTGGAACAGAATGAGCTTGTTACAAGTTTTTTTTATGTCTTCACAATAAGTAGAAAATTCTGGCTCTTGATCCTAATCTGTTTCAATCAGGCACATTACATCCTGTTACAAGGTCAGATTACACCACCCGATTCCTGCTCTTCCAGTTTCTCTACTTCTACGATTTTACTAGCCACCATTTTCCAGAACAAACCCAACCGGTTTACACTTCAGGGGGGAGCAGGGGGAACTGGGGAAAGTCGCGAAGCAGTTTTTAAAAATGCAGGAAATCGGGATTCCAACAGCCTCCCTGGAAGGTCGAGAGTTAACTCTTCAAATTCCGCGATTCCGCTTCAGGGACCGTTGTCCCTTCTCGGGTTTGTAGCACCAAAGTGGCCGCTGGCCACTGCCCCGGAGTCGCGTGTGGTTGGTTGAAGACATTCCCAGCGTCCCCGCCCTCACGCCCATTGGACGCTGCGGCATCTGCAAAGGGGAAATGACTGAAATGGGGCTGCGAGGGGCTGGACCAGGCGAGCGCGGCGGCGAGGTGACGTCACGGCGGCGTGCGACGTCACGACGGCGGGCGGCGTGGGCGGAGCCTTACTTTGAACCCAGTTGGCGGGAGCGGCGGCTGGGACCGGGGCTCGGGCGGCGGCTGCAGGCTTCAATGTGGGCTGGCCTGCAATGGAGTCCACGGCGGGGAGCGAGAAGGAAAGTGGAGGAGGCGCAGCTACAGGGAGATGCGTGAACAGGATCTCGGTGCCAAGACCTCCCTCCATTGAGGACTTCACCATAGTGAAGCCCATTAGCCGGGGCGCCTTTGGGAAGGTGTATCTAGGACAGAAAGGTGGCAAGCTGTATGCAGTCAAGGTAAGAAGCCCTTACTTCTGCCCCCTGGAAGCGGCAGGCCCCGGGGCCGCTGGAGCAGCTGGATTGGGTGGCCCGGTTTGCTGACGCCTGCACGGACCGCTGCCAGCTGACTGCTCACCGAGGTGACATCAGCCCAGGGCAAGTTGGTTGTCTCAACTCTGCCCCGCCCTTCTCTTCACACCGCGATTGCTTAGGAGACACCAGAACTTCTGAATCCTTTATACTCATTTGGCCTTTACAAGGATTAAGTTTGAAACTTTAAATTTGAAAACTATTTTCCAAATTATGTTTTAATTCCATCCGTTTGTTATAGATTTATGTCTGATCTACTATAAAGCAAGAAGTTCTCGTTAAACAATCTCATTTTTTACCATTAAACCTTCCATTATAAGTGTAGTATTTTTATTTAAATAGTATTTTTATTTAAAGATGAAACTGAAATATGTCCTAAGTCAGCCTTTTATCCTTGCAGCAGTGTATAGGATTCCAAAAGCATTCAGGAGCTTTCAATGTGTTTGAAGTTGTTCCAGACATTCTTGGTTATCCAATCTCATAGTTTCAGTGTCCATGATAAAGGGAAGGAGAGAGCCGTCTGATCAGCAGGAGAAAGTTTCAACTTTCTGTTGCACATGTAATCGAATAATCTAATCTAATAAAAGAATAATATGCAAATTGACCCTCACTCCATTATACCCACAAGCCACACCCACCAACCAATCAGGAGCAAATTTGCAAATTAACTCAATTAAGATGGCGGTGCCCATTCTGCCTCAGCCCCGCAACTGTTAGCCAGGCAGATGGTGGGGGAGACAAAGGGGGCCCCGAGGGACAGAGCCATTAATTGCAGGAACCTGGGAAGGGGTGGAGCTGGCAATCATAGGGGTTGGGGGTCTTCTGCCCAGGCCTGCATCCTAGGCCAGAGGCTACTGGCCTGCGTAAGGGTGGAGCCGGTGATCAGAGTGAACTACAGAGGAAACACCTTTTCTTAATGCTCATTGGCTAAGCTCCCTGTATGCCACTGGTAATATTCTTAGTAACTTGGGTAATAATCCCTAAAGGCGATCTAGGGTTTTCCACCACATTCCTGGAGAAAAAATGAAGGTCCACTGCTGGAGGGCTAAGAAATGTCATATCCTGCCCTAGCCGGTTTGGCTCAGTGCATAATGCCTCAGCTTGCTGACTGCAGGGTCTGGGTTCAATTCTGACCAAGGGCATGTACCTAGGTTGCAGGCTCCTCCCTGGCCGAGGCCCAGGTCAGGGCTCATGCAATCGAAATGTTCTTCTCACTTTGATGTTTCTCTCTGTCTTTCCCTTCTCTTCCACATTCTCTAAAAATCAATGGAAACATATCCTCAGGTGAGGATTAAAAAAAAAAAAAAGGAAAGAAAGAAATGTCATATCCTGTGAAAGACACATCTTGAAAATGCCCAAAGAAAGTTGTCATTTTTTCATGGTGAAGGGACTGGAGTTCGTGTTAATGAAAACACCTTGGTGGCTGCAGTGACTGGCAGTGGCTGTAGAAGCGGAGTGATGGGGCTGGTGGCTTCCCCTGATTAGCCTGGTCACTTCCCACAAAGGGAGGCTAGACTGCAGCGTAGGCCCGCTCCCCAAGGGGATCACGGAATGGGCCAAAGCCATCAGTAGGACACCCCCTGAGGATTCCCAATATGTGAGAGGGGGCAGCCTGGGGTGAGGACCCCCCCGCCTCAGTGCATGAATTCCGTGCATCAAGCCCCTGGTCTAATCTAATAAAAGAGTAATATGCAAATTGACCCTCATTCTGTTACGCCCACAAGCCATGCCCACCAACCAATCAGGAGCAAATATTCAAATGAACTCAACTAAGATGGCAGAGGCCACAGAGCTGGAGTTGCGCCCGGTAATGGAGGAAGCCAGGGCCCTCTGAGCCCTGAGCTCTACTCAAGGCTACAGAGTTTCAACTATAGAAGATAAACCCCAGATACCTGCTTCGAGTGGGAGACCAAGGCAAAAAAGTTTTAATTATACAGGTTAAATAAATCCCAGATACCTGCTTCCAGCCAGGCACCCCAGTAGGGACCTGAACCCTGAAGGGGCTGTGGACAGCCTGAAACAGCCCCTGCCCCTCACCCAGGCTGGCCAGGCACGCCATCAGGTGGACATCCCCTGAGGTGTCCCAGACTTTGAGAGGGCACAGGCCGGACTGAGGGACCCCCCTCGAGTGCACAAATTTTTGTGCACCAGGCCTCTAGTTGCTATATAAAGGTCTAGTGGGCATTTCCATGTTGTACTTGCCTAACTTTGACCACTCCTCTCCTCTAACTGCCTAAACTCTGAACCTCCTGTATTCCCTCTACATTTAATACCACTGCCATTATCCCTGTCATAACCTTGTGTCATTTAAGTTTCCCCTATTTCAACTGTGTATCCTATCTCCTCAAGAAGTCTTGTCAATTTTGTCTAACATTCTTATTACCCCTTCCATTCCGTTCCCAAGTCTGCCCTTCATTTTGTCTTCCTTCTTTAATTCATTCTCTTTCTTTATTTCTTTCTTCTTAAAGTAGAATTTGGCTTTTTTGTAAATTAAAGATTGGGTAGCCATCACCACAATCCAATTTTAGAACATTTCTATCACCCCAAAAAGATCTCTCCTGCCCATCTGCAGTACCTCCCCCTTTTACCCTCCTCCCAGGTAACCAACAATCTACTTTCTATCTTATAGGTTTGTCTTTTCCAGACATTGCATATAAGTAGAATCATACAATATATGGTCTTTGGTTTCTGTTCACTTGACATGATATTATGGAGTTTCAACAGGCCTTCAGTAGTCCCCTAACTGGAATAACTTTTTTCCCCCATCCATTCCTTAGGCCTTGGCACACAAGCTAAAGTCTGCAATCCTTAGAAAAGCATTCATTTTTAAAAAGAAAGAAAGAAAATAAAAAACATTTCTGCTTCATTCTGGCTCTAAACTTCCACTTGTATCTTCCACATTTCCTGTGTTCTAGCCACTTCAGACAATTGACTAGTCCCTGAGTTTTGCATTTTGTCTTCCTTCTGAGCTTATCTTTATTCTTGTCCCTCAAGTGCTTTTCTTCTACCCTTCTCTGCTCTTTGCCACCTGTGTTATTTATGTATTAAGGTTTTTCTTAGCCTCCCCTTCAAACCTTTCCTGACCTTTCAGACCCATCCCATTAAAATGAACTCTTCCTTGCTTCCTATGTTCCCAACATGCTTTGCTTTTCCTTCTACTGTACTTTGTAAACAGTCATTATCCGTTGTTGAAACGAAAACTAATGAAACCAATTCATTATTCAATATTTATTGAGCTACAGTGGCGATCAAAACAAACCTGCCTTCATGGAATTTCCGGTCTAATGGAATGATAGGTTACAAACTGGCTTTGTCAGTTTCCCAGAGTTTTCTTATGGTAAGGATCTAAGGTTGGAATTGACAATGTATTCATGATTTTATTAAATACCTCATCTTCTTTTCCTTGAGATAGTCTTGAAACTTGATCTCAATGTTACTATTTTGTTAGGGCTCTGCATTTAATGTAGATTATAGTTTTGTTTCTCTACTAGTTACTTTGAAACTTGAAAAAAGTAGTGTTTGTTTTGTGTTTTGTTTTTTTGTAAGGCAGCATTTGAGACTAAGTTTCAGTAGTTCTAACCATTATTAAGATTTTATTTTCTAGGCAAACTTCCTACATTCTTTCTCTTTCTGATTCTATTTCCATCCATCAAAGAATCAGAAAGTAAAAAAATATATACAAGGTGTCCCAAAAATATATATATATATATACACACACACTTTTGAATAATTATAAAGACAGTGTTTATTAAGATACACTTCATTTTCAAAATTGAGCTCTTAGCTGTTAAAGTGTGTATACTTTTTTTTGGGGGGGACACCCTGTAATAAGTTACTATTTCTCTGTGCCTAGGTTCCTGGTTATCTGGGAGCTATTAGGAACATTACTGCCTTTTGATTTTGTTATGAGAAGAGCAGACCTCCTACCTCGCGCTAGTGCACAGACCCTGTCGCAGCCCAGCACAGCGGCTCAGGGTGATTACTTCTTCGCCAACATGCTGAGCATGTCACTGTCCCTGCTTGTCGTTCTCCATCACTACAATTCCAAGAAGCAGGAATGAAAGTGGCGCCTTCTCCGCCCCAGGGTTCCAGGACATAGTCTGAGGCAAGATGGAGGGTGTGAGGGGCCTTCACACTTGACTTCATCCCTTCTACCCATCACAGCATATAAAGCAGCTACACCTGGATTTTTCCAAACAACTTTTATTTCCTCAAAGTCTTCCTTAACCTACGGAATAAGAAGCTGCCACTGAGTAGAGGCTGCCTTCTTTTCTGCTCCCTCCCTCCAATGTAAAAATATAGATTTTTTTTGTGATAAAAAAAAAAGCAGAACATGCCCTCGCCAGTGTGACTCCGTGGTTAGAGCGTCAGCCACACACCAAAGGATTTATGGTTCAATTCCTGGTCACGGGCACATACCTGGGTTGCAGGTTCTGTCCCTGGTCCAGTTGGGCATGTGCAATGCAGGAGGCAACCAATGGATGTAAGACACATTGATGTTTCTCTCTTTCTCCCTCCCCCTCTCTCTCTCCCTTCTACTGTCTCTAAAAATCTATGGGGAAAAAATATCCTCCAGTTAGAATTAAAAGAAAAAAGAAGAGGCGAACAGAAACTCTTTTTTTCTCCTAATATGCAGGGCAGTCAAAAACCATTTGTTTACTCTTTTTCCTTCTTAAAAGAGATGTGATACTTTTGACACTAGATGTCAAGATAAGCAGTTCTCTGTTGGAAAAGTTCTGCTTTTGTGTGTGTGTGTGTTTTTTTTTTTTCATATTAGCTGTTTTTCTGGCAGTTTACTGGTGGCAGTCCAAAGTCCAAATGACATCTATGCATTTTCTCTCTCTCCTTGTTTCATGGTGGTAATTTCAACCCTGAGAACAATTTGTAATTAAAAATGAATGTCTATTGTCATGTTATCTACTATAGGTTGTCAAAAAAGCAGACATGATCAACAAAAATATGACTGATCAGGTACAAGCTGAGAGGGATGCACTGGCCCTAAGCAAAAGTCCTTTCATTGTCCACTTATACTATTCACTGCAGTCAGCAAACAATGTCTACTTGGTGAGTACACAATTTTACTTTCTTGTCTTCAATCAGCAATCACTGAACCCAGTGACTTAAGACTAAGGTCTCTGGGCTCAGAGTACCTTGGTTTAAATTACAGTTCTTGCACTTACAATGAAACATCAGTTCTCTAACTTCTCCCATCTCCAGCAGTTGGGTTCTCTACCAAGTTATTTACTGAAAAAATGTCTCATTGTGGAACAACCCTTTCATACTGACTCATCAACATGACAAAGAGCATGTCTCAGCACTGCATGCCAGGAACTATGCTAGGAACAGGAACCAAAAGATGAAAACATTATGGAAACATTTAAACATACACCAAAAACATCAAAAGATTAACATAATGAACTTGATCAGCCTTTCATACAATGGTTTTGGCATCCTTGGATTCATTGCCTGGATCTATTATCTTATTAAAGCTTGAAGATGATGATTTTTACATTTTTATTATTGTTTTAGTTCTGATTAGCTAGAATTTTTCTATAAATAACTTTCCCTTGTCATCCAATTATTACTCTGAAATACAGCTTTTATGAAGAAAGCAGAATAAGTACTTGATTCTTTTCCTTTCATCACCAATTTTCAGAAGAGCTACTTCCAGATGTTTGTAGTTTTCCTTTTAGTTTTTGTTAAGGGTCTTTATAAATTCATGGCATTGTATAGATTTATAACACATAGGTTGTATCCACTGTAGTCATGTTTCAATTGTCCCATCTTAAGTGAATGGGGAACCCTTTGGTTAATTATCATTTTAAACTGTCTGAGACCACAATCTAGGTGATAGTGATTATTAAACTTCATTGCCCCTAGTCTATCATTCCTTTTAGGCCTTTTCAGTGGACGGACTAGGAAACACATCTTTATAGAAAGACAAATGTATAACATGAATTTATACTGATATTTTCAATTCAATGAAAGGTTATAGAATTTTACTTAACATCTTGAAAAATATATAAATTATAAAATGGGTATTTTTTTACCCTGAGAATCTGAGATCCTAATAACATTAACATAATTACTTGCTTTAACATACAATAAGTGTATATCTAATATTTGGAGAATAATAATACCAATATTCTTTTACTAACACTATTAAAACAATTGGATTGGATTTTGGACTTCTTTGAAGTTCTTTTTGTCCTTTTGATATACTTTCAAGTTCTGAGTTTCGATGTCACTTGAAATAATAATACTCTGTGAGGGTATGAAACTTGATGTAGAGCTAGGTGCATATGTTCCTCTTTTATATCAGAGATTCTACTGAAAAACGGGGATCCATGAAAGTACTAGAAAAAAATTGATAGCATTTTTATAATCAGAATGGCACAAGATTTACTAAGTACAACATAAAACTTGCTTAAATTTTAAAAACATGGGACACAAAATACCATATCCATGGTCAGATGACATGTTTGGATAAAATAGTTATTGTCCAGAAGAAAAAGGGGCTAATTTTACTACTTTGTAACAAGATTTGCCAAGCCGGTATAGCTCAGTGGTTGAGCATCAACCTATAAACCAGGTGGTCATGGTTCAATTCCCAGTCAGAGCACGTGCCCAGGTTGCAGGCTCTATCCCCAGTGGGGCGCATGCAGGAGGAGTCAGCCGATCAATGATTCTCATCATTGATGTTTCTGTCTCTCTCCCTCTCCCTTCCACTCTGAAGTCAAAAAAATATTTTTTTAATAAAGAGATTTTACAAAGCAATAAAAAAAGGATAAGTACCCCAGTAGAAAGTGGGCAAAGAATGGAAGTGGTTCATAGAAGAAATATAAAATTCCAAAAATAATATGTAAAGATACTACATTTCCCTGAAAATAAATAAACATTTAAACTGGTCTGTCTTTTCTTTCTTAGATTAACAAAGATGAAAATGATTGGTAATTACTATTGATGAGAATATATTTTCAGTACTAGTAGGGCATATAGCACAGATTCTGTGCTTAAAAGATGTTTTTAATGATTGATTTCATCGATAAATATTGACTAACTTCTACGTACTAGGGAAACTATTAACCTAAGGGGGAAAGAAATGACCTTGTTTTATTAAGTTCTTAGTAGGCAGTATTTTATAGCTTAAAACTATAGAAAATTTTGGAATAATAACCAGTATGTATACAAGAAATAATAGAACTTTGCAACCACATACAGCAATAATGAAATCATCTGTAGTTGCATAATGCTAAAATCACTGAATGAAAGTTTGTTGAGAAACAGGTTATTTATATAGTTTCAAAGTATCTCCCCAGTTTAATTATTAATTGCAAAGGGGGAAAAGTACTTCTTCAGTGAGGAAATCTGGAAGTCACAACTTTAAGTGATCAAAGTTAACATCACCAGTAAAAGAACATACTGTATTAGTTGAGTGTCTCACCTAGTGGAAGTCATGGAGAAGGACTCAACATTGCTAAGGTAGTATTCCTGCCAAAAATACATAACTTGAATCATGAAAAAATAATCACATGTCATAAAAGACTGCTTCCCACTATCCCCCCTAAAAAGCTAATAACTCTTAGATTAAAGAATACTAAAAAAGACATAACAACTAAATCCCATTCATGATTCTAGCATAGGCATGAGGGATGGGGAGAAATGCTCTTGGACAATATTGAAATCAGAGAAATGTGAATATGGACAATATATTAGATAAGAGCATTATATTAGTGTTGTGTTCTCAGAATTATGTTATGCCATATGTGAGAACATCCTTTTTAAAAAAAATTTTTTTATTAATTTCAGAGAGGAAGAGAGGGCGAGAAAGACATAGAAACATCAATGATGAGAGACTCATTGATAGGCTGCCTCCTACACGTCCCACACTGGGGTTCTAGCCTGCAACCCAGACATATGCCCTGACCAGGAATCAAACTGTGACCTCCTGGTTCATAGGTCGATGCTCAACCATTGAGCCAAGCCGGCCAGGCTGAGAACATGCTTCTTAGCAGATACATGATGAAGAATTTAGTAGTGATGGGTTATGATATCGTCAACTTATGCTTGATTATTTAGCGAAGATTTAAAATTATACGTTAATATTTGCTAATGCCATATAGTTTTTTCAATTAAACTCTTTTATCTGAAAAAAATACCTGCTTTTATGTGTGTTAATAACGTTAATTGTTACTTTGAAATGTAATTGTCTTTTTTTTTAATTATTTTATTGATTTTTTTTCAGAGAGGAAGGGAGAGGGATAGAGAGTTAGAAACATCAATGAGAGAGAAACATCGATCAGCTGCCTCTTACACACCCCCTACTGGGGATGTGCCTGCAACCAAGGTACATGCCCTTGACTAGAATCGAACCTGGGACCCTTGAGTCCATAGGCTGACGCTCTATCCGCTGAGCCAAACTAGTCAGGGCTGAAACGTAATTATCTTAAAGGTTCGCATAAATATTGTTTTTTTGTTTTGTTTTTTAAATATATTTTATTGATTTTTTGCAGAGAGGAAGGGAGAAGGATAGAGGGTTGGAAACATCGATGAGAGAGAAACATCGATCTGCTGTCTCCTGCACACCTCCTACTGGAGATTTACCTGCAACCAAGGTACATGCCCTTGACGGGAATCAAACCTGGGACCTTTTCAGTCCGCAGGCTGACGCTCTATCTCCTGAGCCAAACCGGTTAGGGCAATATTATTTGTTTTATAGTCGTATATGTGGAGAGGAAAAAAGTGAATTTGGCAAACTATTTTAAAAACTGTGTGGTTACCTTGCTCACCAGAATATTGACCGAATCAACCAAACTTTTTGTACAAATGCACAAAAGTTGCAAATAAGATTCCTAAGGAATTTACAATAAAGAAGGAAGACAAGTGTAGCACACAGGAAATAATTAAGGAATAATTTAAATGTATATAATCAAGAGTAGTCAGAAGGCAACTTTATGGGGGATGAGGAGAGTGGAAGGCCAAGGATCAATGTCATCATGGACGTGGGATATATATGACACATGGAAAGCTTATTAAGGTTGGAATAAGTACAAAGGCAAGGAAAAAGGGAGAAGAGAAACCATTTGCTAACCCGTTATGATCCTTTGTTATTGTATTTTGTTAATTCTAAGACAATAAAGATTCAAAAATTCAGAAAACAACAACAACTATATGGTAGCCCTAGCTGGTTTGGCTCAGTGAATAGAGCATCAGCCTGCGGGCTGAAGGGTCCCAGGTTCAATTCCCGTCAAGGACACATACCCAGGTTGTAGGCTTAATCCCCAGTTGGGGACGTGCAAGAGGCATCCAATCAATGATTGTTTCTCATCATTGATGTTTCTATCTCTCCCTCTTCCTTCCTCTCTGAAATCAATAAAAAAAGTATATTTAAAAAAAAACAAACCATATGGTAACATGACCAAACCTTATATTAATGCAGACTGAGTGGTACCGAGAAAATGTGCTTCATAGAGAACCATGCTAAAAATATGTAACTGTGATGCTCAAATAATATAAATTTTAATGTAATAATATTGGTTTTATTTTCCAACATTTATGTTCCTTTCTGATAGCTAATGGAATATCTTATTGGTGGAGATGTCAAATCTCTCCTACATATATACGGTTATTTTGATGAAAACATGGCTGTGAAATATATTTCTGAAGTGGCATTGGCTCTAGATTACCTTCATAGACATGGAATCATTCACAGGTAAAAACTGACTTTTCTCTGGACTATTACTTAAAAACACAAATAATCAAATTATGTTTTAAATATTTGCATAATCATTTGCCCATATATCCAGGTTATCTGAAGTCTATGACTGATGTGTGTAAATTCACGGGTTCCATCAGTTCTTCCTTTGTCTCCTTGTGTTTTTAATATGTTGCTTTGCCATGAGTGTACCACTTTATTATAATAAATATTGAATCGTGTTTTTTTTCCAATCCTTTACCACTATACAAAATTACCATATTTTATAATCCCAGCTGATTTATGGTGTGCAAAGAAATTGGGATTTAGTGGCTCTGTTCTACAAAATCTTAACCTCCTTGAAAGAAGTAAATAGGATTTTGACCTAGCTTGAGAGTTATTTTATCCAATGAAGTTGATTTCACTTAATGAACTATCTAATGAATGGTGAAAAAGGTAATCATTAAATTCGTTTCCTTTGTTGTAGATTCATATATACAAAAGGTTGTTTGCTTTTTAGACTTTTCTGTAGTTTCAAAGCCACCAATGAGTGCCTTATTTTAAAGAAAATAAATAGGGTTTGATACTTCTGTAACTTTTCTTTCCCTCAAGAAAACTCTAACATCAATATTAGCTCTCTTTTAATCATGTCCCATTTTCTGTATGTGCAGGGATTTGAAACCAGACAATATGCTTATTTCTAATGAAGGTCATATTAAATTAACTGATTTTGGCCTTTCCAAAGTTACTTTGAATAGAGGTAAGAAAAATAGCAGGTAAGTACCTTTTTTAAAATCCAACAAATTTTAGCCTTGGCCAGGTAGCTCAGTTGGTTGGAGCATTGTCCCATATATGAAAACTAGGGACCCAGTGCACAAAAATTTGTGTACTCGGGGGGGGGGGGTCCCTCAGTCCAGCCTGTGCCTTCTCGCAGTCTGGGACCCCTCAGGGGATGTCCACCTGCTGGCGTGCCTGGCCAGCCTGGGTGAGGGGCTGAAAGCCGTTTTCAGGCTAGCCACATCCCCTTCAGGGTTTGGTCCCTACTGGAATGCCTAGCCAGCCTGGGGGAGGGGCTGAGGGCTGTTTGCAGGCTGGCCACAGCTCCCATTGACCCAAGGTCCCAGCAAGGCTGGCTAGAAGCAGGTTTCTGGGGTTTATTTATCTTCTATAATTGAAACTTTGTTGCCTTGAGCGGAGGCCACAGCCAGCCTAGGCAGGCAGTTTCCTCTATCGCTGGCCTCCTGTTTGCTCTAGCTCTGTGCCTGCCAGCCACCATCTGGGCTGGGTTAATTTGCATGTTACTCTTTTATTAGATTAGATGTTGTGGGTTTAATTCCCAGTCAAGACACATACGTAGGTTCAGGTTTGATCCCCGGTTAGAACCCCTACAGGAAGCTACCTGTTGATATTCCTTTCTCTCTTCCTCTTCCTCTCTCTCTCTCTCTCTCTCTCTCTCTCTCTCTCTCTCTCTCTCCTTCCCCTCTCTAAAATGAATTAAAAAATATCCTCACTCTAGCTAGTTTTGCTCAGTGGGTAGAGTATCAGCCTACAAACTGAAGGGTCCTGAGTTTGATTCCAGTCAAGGGCACATGCCTGGGCTGCAGGCTCGATCATCAACTGGGAGTGTACAGGAGGCAGCCTATTAATGGTTCTCTCTCGTCATTGATGTTTCTATCTCTCCTTCTCTCTTCCTCTCTGAAGTAAATAAAAATATGTTTTTTAAAAAAACACATAACCTCAGGTGAGGATTAAAAAGAAAAGCCAACAAATTTTAGACACATTTCATTAACTTATGCTGATTTTTGATAATTATTTGTTCTGAAATAGACTAGAAAGATGTAATGATACCTTTCTTTCAATTAAAGATGAAAAATACAAAAAATTGTTTTTAAATCCTCAAAGGTCCTTGAAGATCTTTAGATCTTCAAAGAGGAACTCACAATTTCTGGTGCTTTTTTTAACTTCTTACCCCTACTGAAACTGACCAATTAAACATCAGTAAAATTCCTAAAATAACTATAACACAGTGAACAGTTAATAGTTAAAGATCTTATCCAAATATATTGACCAACAATAACATCTTATTAAACAAGGGGTAAAGAAAATGAAAATACAATTCACACACATATTAAAAATAATGAATCATTTTACACTATTAAACTAGTAAAAAAAAAACTTACTGCTCTGTCAATATTAGGTGTAAGTGGCCCTAGCCAGTTTTGCTCAGTAGCTAGAGCATCAGATCCTGGAGTGAAGAGTCCTGGGTTCAAGTCCGGTCAAGGGCATGTACCTCAGTTGCAGGGAGCATGCAATGTTTCTGTCTCCCTGTCTATTCCCCTCCCTTGCAGTCTCTCTAAAAATCAATGGAAAAATATCCTTGGGTGAGGGTTAACAAATATACATATACTAGGGGAATTAATTAGAAGGAATATTTTAATATCACTATTCACCCTTTCTCTATAATAGAAGCATCAACCAAATTCACGATCGACAATGACAGATCAAAACGCACGTGTGTAATTGGAGCCAGTGAGAACTTTATATGTATCATGCATGCACAAGTCAACAGCCTTTTATGTATATAGATAAACTTGCTTAATTAAACTTGCTTTCTGATTTAGCTAAACTTTTTTCCAGCCCAGTGAAGCACCCCAACTTCTCTTTCAGGTAATTGTCAGCAACACAGCAGTAAATATCAAAACGAAGTAGATTATTATTGTAGATCGTGGAGGGAGAACAAAGGGTAAAATATTTAACTTGTAGCAGTGTTTGACTATATTCTGCACAGTGAGAAAACCTGAAGTCGTTTTCAAGTTCCACGATTTCTTACTTCTTTTCAATCGGGTCAAATTTCTAAACTTTCTAAATTGCCGTTCTCTTGCTAATGAAAAGAAAATAGGATTCCACCGAGTCTTCTGTCTGTCTTGCCCAGGACTTCTTTGAGGATCAAATGAGATGAGGCACAGGGAAATCCTTCCCAAACATTTGGTTGAACTGTAAAATGTTTGCACTTGATTGTAAAGCAAGTCAGGTCCCTGGGCTGAAGAAACTTCAAGGAAGCTAATCGTTAGGGAGAGGAAGCAGGCCGTTGCTTTGTGACATTGTTACCCAGCACCCACAGCTACCATTTCTGGGCTGGGCTGGGCTGTAGGCCGCATTTAGCACTATGGGGTCTTGGCAGCGTTGGCTGTGATTTGATGGGGTTTCGCTCCGGGGTGGTGGTGGGGCCTGTGTTCCACTTAAGAGAAGCCAAATGTTGTTTTGTCAATGCCAGATCCATGGTGCCGTTTATTTTTAAATAGCCAGTGCGCATCATAGCAGCTCCTGCATTGAGCATCTGCCCCCTGGTGGTCATTGTGCATCATAGCTACTGGTCAGAGGGAAGGACAGACACTTAACCTTTTATATACTGGTATATAGAAGACATAAAAATGAAATTTGTTACATTCAAATTTTCAGTCTATTCTTTAAAGTCTTATATCCTGTGCAAAGTTATATCCTATACTTCCCTTATCATTTTTGACATATCCTATATAATAAAAGCCTAATATGCAAATCGACCAATGGTGGAATAGCCGGTCACTATGATGTGCACACTGACCACCAGGGGGCAGACGTTCAACACAGGAGCTGCCCCAGGCCAGCCGAGGTGGGTGCCAATGGGAACCCCCAGTCGCCCTGCTAGTTGCTCCACAGATGGGCCCTGATTACCGGGCAGGCCTAGGGAAAACCTACCCGTGCACAAATTTCATGCACTGGTCCTTAATGAAGAAATAATATGATATTATATGTGAATGTTGAATTACTTTGTTTTATAGTGTTATGCACTGAAATCTATAAAGATCTGTGTTAATTTCTATCTTGACCTATATTTGCATTTTTAATTAACATGAAAGTCCCATAATTTGTATTAATTCCTTAAATAGATTCTGATATTGAAATTTAATTTTTATTCCTATTATCTTTTGATTTCTTTCTTAGTTTTGCTTACCACCACCTTTTCTAATATTTTATTTACCAAGGATTGTTTTGTTGCCAGTTAGATAGCACTCTTGTTTAGTGACTGAGTACTCACTGAAAAGCTAAGATTTTTTTGTCGTTACACTGAATTTTAGTCATTCCAGAGCAAGACTGTTTTATCAGACTAATAATTTCAATCATTTGCTTAGTTTTTTATGTTTGTTCTATGGCATCTGGCTTTCCTGTGTATATTTGTCTGGCACAAGCCAATTGGTAGATAATTTCATGTGGAAAGAGGGGCAAAGTTCAAGACAGATAATTATAGACTTAGTCAATGACAGTTAAAGTTTTTAAAGATTTCATATACTTTTCTTTCCACAGATATCAATATGATGGATATCCTTATAACACCATCAATGGCTAAACCTAGGCAAGATTATTCAAGAACCCCAGGACAGATATTATCTCTTATCAGCTCTTTGGCATTTGTAAGTACTTGATAAGAAAAAAATCATAGAACATGAAATGGCTTTCATGATTGCCATTTAAAATATAAAATATTTTTCTTTTTAAATAAATGGTCAAAATTAATGTAAGTAACCCTAGCAGGTTTGGCTCAGTGGGTAGAGCATCAGCCTGTGGAGTGAAGAGTCCTGAATTTAATTCTGATGAGGGGCACATGCCCAGATGGCAGGCTTGATCCCCAGTAGGGAGCATGCAGGAGGCAGAAAGTCAATGATTTTCTCTCATCATTGGTGTTTCTCTCTTCCTCTCCCTTCCTTTCTGAAATCAATAAAAACATGTTTGTTTGTTTTTAATTTAAGTATCAAGAATGTGATGCTACTCTGAGAGTTAATCTACTTAGGTCTATGCACTTACCAGTAGGAGGTGTTTTTGTGAAGATAAATATTAATATTTATATTTGTCTCTCTTTTTTTAATAGCACCCACCAGTTGAAGAAGACAGTCAAGACTCTGTAAATATTCTTTCAGCCCATGTATCTGAAACATCACAGCTTTCTCAAGGACAAATTTGTCCTATGTCTATAGAACAAAGGGACATTACTCCTTATTCTAGCAAACTACTAAAATCATGTGAGTATAAAAGAAAAAAGCAGTTTACTTCTAATATCAGTGTAGTAATTTTAAAAAATGCAAATATTTGCAGACTCATGGCATGCCTGCATTTCATTATGTAGACACTACTGACAGGGATTGTCACAGATGTTTAAATCAACAGAACAAAAATTCTAGCTAATGATATAATCTTCAATTATCTATAGCATTAGAATGACCATTGGGTAGATTTCACTATATTGGGTCTTTGGAAATCTTATATAGAGAAGATGTAGTACCTGTAATATTGTTATGTATTTGTAAAATTTTTGAAAGATTTTTTCAATAAAATAGTCAAAGAAAAGTTATAATTTTTTAAGTAGCATACAATAAAATACAAAGCCAAGTTCTAGAAGAGGAGAGTGGGACATTTGACATTTATATGGTACTTAACATCACTCTTTATTATTTGGCAATTTAGTTCTCTGCACTCTTGTTCTTCATATTGGGAATGTAAATAACAGTGTTAGTTGTTTTCATGGATGTTACCTCATTTTGAATTTGTTCCTCAAAAAATCTGTACATGTCTGGAACGTATACTGTTATCTTTTTGCAAATGAGAAAGCTAATATTCGAAAATGCTTAGTTACACACTAGTCAATGGGTAAGCTGAGTCCTGGTTGGAAATACAATTTTCTGTTCACTTGTCCTTTCCTCCAAATTAGTGAATCTTGTTTCTTCTGTCAAAACCCACTGTAAAAATGAAAATGCCTAAAATACATATATATAGGTTGGATAAACAGAGACTGATAAAACACCAGGTGTACCGGTTAATAATGTGGATTTTTTTCAATAATACGGAGTTACACATATGCTGATATATATGCGATTTGATATGTATGCTATTTTGTTGTATTGACAACAAACTTCAAAACTTCTTATGTCAAATTTTCTGAAGGTGTTAACATCATAGATATTTTTATGCTTAAAAATGTCGAATTTTTTGCCAAAAAAAAGAGCATTTGTGAGAATTTTTAATTCGCTATTTTGAAGAAAAGTGCTGCTGAAAGTTATTGTATACCTCAGGAAGCTTATGGTTAACATGCTTCATCTCAAGATGCTAGTGAACGCTGGTTTAAACACTTTAAAAGTGATGATTTCTATGTGAAAGACAAAGAACTTCCAGGTCAATTTGAGCCATGCTTTAATTGTAAAACAACCAGAATGGGCCGGAAGACATGAAAAAGTAATTTTGCTTCATGATAATGCACCATTGCACACTTAAAAACCAGTTAAAGACACGTTAAAAGATCTTTCCTGGGAAGTATTAACCCACCCACTATATCCACCAAACCTCGCTCCTTCAGATTACCACTTGTTCCAATCAATGGCACACGCACTTTCTGAGCAGCACTTCAAAATGTATGAAGAAGTGGAAAATTGGGTCTCTGAATGGTTTGCCTCAAAACAAGAAAAGTTCTTTTGGGACAGTATCCACAAATTACCTAAAGATGGGGGAAATCTGTAGCTAATGATGGACATTACTTTGAATAAAGCACTTTTGATGTTTCTCTTGAAATTATCATGTTTCCTTTGATTACAAAATCTACATTATTAACTGGTACACCTGGTATGTAATATGCCAATGTTATTTTATAGCCTTAGTCTTAAGAAAAAATAAATGTAACACTCTTAGTCATTCTTTAGTCAGAATTAGATAGCTACAAGGCACTGTGCTATGGATATATGATGGATGAAAGATATCCTTTCCTCAGAAGAAATTATACTTTTGTGGTGATTGTAGGTATAAAATGGTAACAATAACAATGAAATAAATGTCACAGAGGCATACTTTTATGCAAAACAGAAAGTGACAAAAACTAACTTGGAAAATCAGGATTGGTTCTAAATAAAGATATAGCAACAGCCAAGCTAGACTCAGAAAGAGGAACTTAATAACTCCAAGTAGAGTGGAAAATAGCATTTCAGATAGAGGCACTAGCATGAGCAAAGGCATGGACACATGGAAGTATATTCCACCTTTACACCATAGGGACTTAACTGTATTATGTGAGAACTAGAGGCCTAGTGCACAAATTCATGTACAGGTGGGGTCCCTCGGCCTTGCCAGTGATCGAGGCCTATTGGAGGAGCCAGCCAACTGGGAGGGAGGGACCACAGGAGGTTGGCCAGTGACGGGTTAGGGGAAGGTCCATGGGAGGTTGGCCAGCCAGAGGGATTGGGGAGGACCTGCAGGAGGTTCACTGTGGGAGTGCACTAACCACCAGAGGCAGCTCCTGCATTGGGTTTATCTACCCCCTGGTGGTCAGTGTTTGTCATAGCAATTGGTCTACCAATTATTCAGTCATAATGATCACTTAGGCTTTTATATATATAGATAAGAAGTATGTACAATGGAAAAGAAAGCTTAGCAGGTAGATAGGGAAGGATCAAATGTCATTACTGGGAACCTAGAATATAAGCTGTAGAAAAGGGGAGACATAAAAAGTTCCAAAGTAAGGAATGGTCTGATCATCATGTTCCAGAAAGAACGCATTAGCAGATACATAGAATGCACATGGCATTGGATTAGACACAAGTTCCATATTACCAGGAAAGGCAACTGAACAGTTTGGTCAAATATCAAGGACAGTATCCATTGAGTTTCAGTGTTCTATTGACAGATTTATGTACCAAAAAGAAAGTTGTCTTAGATGGACTTTGAAACTTTTCTCCCAGATTTACAGTTCTAATAATATCTAAACTAATAAAAGCGAAATATTAAAATTAACCGTTTCTTCGGGACGGCCTAAGCCACGCCCACCAGCCAATCAGAGTGACTGTATGCAAATTAGCCTAGCCAAGATGGTGGAGGCCGCAGCCCTGGGCTCCGCCATCTTGGGAGACTGGGTCCTGGGAAGGTATCAGGGGCCCTGGGCCGCCAGATGCCTTCC
>PVJC01016916.1:8557-33237 GCA_004026665.1 Murina feae | reverse complement strand
GTAGGACCATCCTCCCGCCCCCCGCCGCCCCCCATCTGGGTCCCTGTGCTGCCTCAAAGAGGGTTCACCCAGGAGGGGACAGAGAAGGGAAAAAACACACCTTTTTTTTCCTCATCTGTCTCCAGAGATGGGGGGAGCCTCGTACGCATAACGCACCACACTCAACAACTATTTATGGAATGAAAGGAAGCAGACCTCCTGGGCCAGATGGATGTGGGGTCCAGAGGAGGAGAGGAGGGGAGGAGGGGAGGAGAGGAGGGGAGGAGGGGGGGAGGGGATGCCTGAGCAGGGGCTCGGGCAGGGCTTGGGCACATGGCTGGTACAAGCAGCAGAGAGCAGTGACAGCCAAGGGCCTGGAGTACCCGAAAAGGCTGGGTTAGGGGCCCAATGGTATGCCCACCTGTGGCCAGGCTGGCACCCAGCGTCAAGACGGCCCAAAACAGCTGTCCTATTTAGCCATGCTGAGGCCCAGGGTGCCCACAGGTGAAGGAGTGACTGAGTGATCTGGTTTCCGAGGGGAAGGGAACCAACATTTAACAAGTCAATCCCTCGAAGTGCTAGCATTATCACTCCCATTTCACAGGTGAGGACACTGAGGCTCAGCCAGGTCCGGGCACGTGGACTCCCTGGCCAGATGTGGGTACCTCTGGCTGCAGGGTAAGAGTCAATCCTCAGAAAGCAATAACCGTATTTCCATTTCTCTGATGCCCTTGCAGACTTTGGGGTGGGTAAATGGAACCCAGAGGGGAGGATCCAGAACGGGCCTTCGGAGGAGTGTAGGTCTGAAGACACTCCCAGGTGAGCGATGAGCAACAGAGGGCTGGGGGCGGGGGAGACGCTGAGGGCTCCCAGGTGGGCTGGTGACTGAGGGGTCAGCGAGATGCTCCTGGGGATGAGTCAGGATGCAAGGCAGAGAAAAAGGCAGCCCCAGAAGAGGGCACCTTGTGTACAGAGCCTGAGGGGGTGGAGGCTGGCAGAGCCCTACCCGTAGCATATGTCTGAGGTCCAGGAGCCTCCCATGGAGTGTGGCCTTTCTCCAGTCGGTGGTGAGGACACAGGAACGGGTTCTGAACTGGGCCGGGCTGCAGGGCAAGGGAAATTGACCCCTGGGGCTTTAGAAAGCTGAGGGTGGGCAGTGGGGACAGGCCTGGCGCTGCAGCCTGAGCTGGGACCTCAGGGAGAGCTGGGGGAATGGACCTGTGAAGGTCTGAGGCCAGGCCAGGGAAGGAGGGGAGTGCAGGGCCTGAGGCCTGGCTGGCCAGGGAGTCTGACAGCAGAACAGCAAACCGCAGTCCTGGGCCCAGGGTTTCCCTGTGGGAGCCAGAGAGAGTGAGGGGCGCCCGGCTGGGCTGAGGCCAACAGGGGGACCTGCCCCTGGCAAAGTCGGGACAGGTGGATTTGGGGGGCGCCCTTGGAGCCCCCCAGGCCAGCCCAGAAGACAGAAGGCTAGAAGGAGATGGTGGGGAGCCCAGCGAGGGGCGGTCCTCCTGGACCTCGCTGAGCTCCCTCGCCTCCAGCTGAACCGTCCCCAATATTAATGACGGGGAGAGGGAGAGGGGCAGGAAATCGGAGCCGGCTCCTGTGGAAGCGGTGACTCAGCGGCCAGCCAGCCGGCGGGCGGGCGAGGGCGGCGGAACGGCCCGAGGGGACGGGGCTGCTCTTTTGACCCCACGAGGGCCCTCCTGGGGTCAAGATGCCGGGAACCGCGCAGACGGGAGGGAGGGGCGCGGGGCACTGGGCACCCCTCCTTCCGAGAGGGGAAAAAAGAAGGCCCAGCCTCCAACTGCGAGCAGGTTGGGCCTGGGAGGCGGCCGGGGCAGGCGGACAGAACAAAGCGCCACCGCCCCTGCCCCGGACCCCTCGCTCACTGCTCCTGGGCCAACGGCCTCCGGACCTGGAAAGGGAATCACTAATAGAAGCCACTAGGCGTCCCGGAGCGCGATTCCTATTTCTCTGTTTGCCCTTCGAGAGGCTGTAGTTGGTGTGGGCGGCGCAGCTGGAATCTCTGCCTCCAAACTGGGCTCCACACCCCGCCCAGCTCTAGGGAGGGGCCTGGGGCCCACGGCTGTGCGACACGGGGTGGCAGGATCATTCGGCATCGCCCCCCCCCCCCCCCCCGCTAGGTGCCTGGCAGAAAGCAGGTGCTCAGCTAACGGCGCTACTGGCACTATTAGCAACAAGCACGGTGCCGGGCTCGGGTCCCTGGCCTGTTACCTGTCCCCGGCCACTTGGGTGTGGTGGACAGCAAGAGGGTTGAGTGGGGACACTCAGGAGATAAAACACATGGCTTAGGGCAGGGGTGCGCTAGGAGTCAATGGGGGGGGGGCGGGGAGAGGGAGACATATGTAATACTTTCAACCATCAAGGTTTTCTCAATAAATAAATAAATAAATGCCTGGCTTAGCCAAGACATGGGTAACCCCCACCTAGGTGTAATGAATGTACATAACCACTCAGGGTCCTGCCCCTCTCCTTGGCATCTGGGCCCACTCTCCACCGCACCCCCACTCCACCTGCAGCCAAGGACCCTCCATTATCCAAGCTGGGCACCGGGAGAAGGAGGGGTCCTGCAGGCGGGATCCCACACAGAGGCGCTGCCAGTCACACACCCCCTGCAACACTCACAGGCCGCGCGTGTGTGAGCGTCACAGAGCAGCACAGCCAGAGGAAAGGGGGGATACTGAGGAGAGGCATCGGTGGAGGCCCAGAGGCCTGGCACGTGGGCCCGCCCAGCCGCACCCCCACCCCTGCCCTAATTTGTTACATGCAGCTCCCTTGCCCGTTCCAAGGTAATAAAATCTCCCTGAAATGCTAGAACCGTGAGGCCGGCGCTGACGCGGCGGCTGGGTTCCGGAGCCTGGCAGATTGTTAAAACATCGCTGCAGCCCAGCCCTCGCCGGCCGGCCAGCCGCCGCTACCCTGTTCCCAGACAGCAGGTACCTGCAGGCGGGGAGCCCCAGAGCCCCCTCCAGAGGGGACTCACCCCCCTCTCCAGCCAGAGCTCCCCATCCCCCGAGAGACATCAGGGCCCTGTGTTCTCCCCAAAGTCGCAGCCGCGGATGCCGCGTGAGTGGGGCAGAGAAGAGGGGGCGAAGGAGGGATGGTAGTGGGAGTCTCACCCACACTCCCAGGCCTGTTTCCATCTGGGGCCCACGGCCTGGGGCACACGGTTCCAACCACCCAGAGCTGCCAGGGAGGACCCGCCCCCATGCCCGGAACCCCTGACCGTCACTCACCTTCCCCACCAGCTTGCCTTTCCGGTTCATGCACAGGTAGAATTCCGTCTCCTTGCCCTTGATCCGGACTTGACTGCCGAAGGTGTCTGTCTCCACTAGGAGCTGGGCTTCGAAAGGCAGAAGCAGAAAAAGGACACGCTTTTTTACCAGGGCAAAGGCTTGGCCTAAAGACTCAGCGGCAGGATCCCTGACCCTGTCCTGGACCCTCCACATCCCTGCAACCAGGCCTGGGAGAGGCCTCTGCCGGGTCCCCATTCAAGCACCCTCCAGACAGGGAGAGGGAAGCTGTCCCCACCTGTTCCCCACCCCCAGATGGCTCCAGCAAGTCGGGAGTTCTGCCCCTTGTGGCTAAATACCAGGGTATCTTCTCCCCTCATCACTCAGCTCCCCCAGCCCCTGGACTCCATACCCCAAAGCAGGGCAGAGAGCCATACAGATTACCCCACATCAGAAGTAGCTGTCTCTGGGATAAGGGCACAAATTCATGTGAGTTCTCATGGCACACACACGCTCATGCACATGTACACACTGCACACACACTGCACACGCACACACACTGCACATGCACGCACGCACCCTGCCTTGGGGGACGGCAGAGGCTCTTTCCTCCAGGGAAAACATCTGGAAAACATGTGAGTGTCCCCTCCTGCCTCCGCACCTTTGCCAGGGAAGTGGGGAAGGCCCAAGGAAGGGAGGCCATCTACAGAATTTCACTTTTGTCAATCAAGGTCGTCACCTAACTCCCAGGAGCCCAGACGTCCCAATCAGGACCAATGTCCTGGTCCTGAGGAGCAGACCGCACCCTAAACCACCCATGCCCCTCAGGGTGGGGGTCTCCAGAGCTGATCCCCCAACGCCCTAAAGGTCGAAGGCTAACTGCCCCCTGTTAGGCCTGCTGTGTCCAGACCCCTCCCTGGCCCCTTGGTCTGTTTTCTCCCTGCAGCCTGTGTGACATGGGTAGGTCATGCGCACTCTCTGAGCACTCTCTCCCCTCCGAACCGAATCCCCTGCCGCCCCCCCCTTCGCCTCCTGTGCCTGTGACCCTCACATTCTCACCCTCCCATCTCTGACCCTTTGCTTGCCAGCACCTGCCCCTCCCTCAGCCACAAAATTTTAATTTCAGTGACAGGGGACTTGCTTCTCCATAACAAAAATCATAGCCCTCAGTACAGTATCCTTGGAGCCACAAAGAGCGGACCTCAGTGGCCCTAAAATACACGAGGTATGATTTTAATTAAAAAAAATTAAAAATATATACCCTGGTGCCCTGCTGTGAAAATGAAAACCATCTGGAAAGCAGGATTTCCAATAATTAATCTAGCCCTCCTTTGACACCACTATTAATTAAAATATGATACCCCACCTTTCCACGGGAAAAAAAGAGAAGAATTTACATAAAATTTAAAGATCTAACAAGAATCCAGTAATTCTAGAAACAAGGGGGAGGGCACATTCTTCTCTCCACCTTCCCCCATTCCTAGTAAATATCGAGTCAAAAACATTCACCAACACAGAGATAGGGGTTATAGGCCCCCAATTCAAACGCCCTATAACTCTCCCCTGGAAGCTCAGTCCCCGGGACCCAGGCCAACATGCCAGCAGCCCTGGGCCGGGCTCGCTGCCTCCTTCACAGCTCACACCCCCTGGGGATGGGCAGTGGGGTCAGGAGGGTCTGCACTCCCAGGAGCTTTGGAAGGAGGCAGCATGTGTCAGGGAAGGTGAGAGTTTTGGACAGCACAGACCCTAGACTAAATCCCTGGCCCCATTGTATGACCTTGGGACTCAGTTTCCTCACCTGTAAAATGGGGGAAATCATCCCTGAGCTTCAATAGTTACTATGAGGACTACACCGAATGATGCTGCCAAGGGCCTGGCACCTGTCCTCAGGGGCGGGATGGGGGGGTACCTGCTGTGTACACATACATTGTGAAAAGTCCGTTGTGTGTGCACAACCTGCCTCCTCTGACCTGAACTTCCTCAGCACCCTCAGGGGTTGCGGGCACCCCACACATCAGACAAGGCCTTGGGCTGGGACTCATGGGGTCTGATTCCCTTTCCAGTGTTGCCATCCTGGGCTGCGTGACCTCCACCCCTCCCTGTGAGCCTCCGTTTCCTTTCCTGTGCAAGGTGGGGGCTCAGCCCTCTCCTGATTCTCTGAGACAGGAGGCAGGCTCTAGAACAAGGCCAGGGATGGGACACTAGGATGGAGATGAGGCCACAGGGCTGAGGCGCAGGCAACCCTAAGTGGCTCCCAGTGGGGGACAGTTCCTACTGCTGCCCGATCTGTTACACTAGCCCACAAGCCTGAGTATTTCTGTCCCCATTTTACAGTGGAGGGACTGAGGAGTGCAAACGTACCCCAGCGGCGAGGGCTGACTCCGGGTCTCCTGCCTCCTCTTGCTGGGGCTGGAGCTCCAGGGGAGGACCAAGCTCAAGGGGACCAGCTCCAAGCACAGCCCTCCCCCACTCATCAGCCTCAGCCCAGCCCTGGCCTTTGCAGGAGCATCCGAAGGGCCTGGGGTTGGTGCTGGACTGCACCTCCCTCCCTCCCTCCCTCCCTCCCACCCCCAAAGCCTAGCAGCCCCCACCCCAGCACTGGCTGCTGGGCCAGGGGGGCCAGAAGTCTGTTCTCCCCCAACCGCAGCAAGCCATGGACTGGCCTAGACTCCACTGGGCGCATGACATAATGAGGAGGGAGCCGGGCCAGAATTATGTAAAGTCTTTGGGGAGTAATAGCAGCAGCAGTTCTCAGAAAGAGAGAAAGAGGGGGGAAGAGAGAGAGAGACCCCACCCACCCAGGCCAGGTTTCCCCCAGAGCCTGCCTGGTCTTCAGCATCAACGCCCCTCCCTCCATGATCCAAGCCCCAAGGCCCAAGGCCCGAGATGCAGCTGGACTAGACCCCTCCTTGCGGCTCAGTTCTGTTCTCAGGCCTGTACCAGGCCAGGCGGGAGGAGGCGATGACATTATCTCACTCCCCTCCTCATCAGACCTCCTCACCACCCTGGCAGCCCCTCCAGTCTTCACAATTCAACAGCTTCCTCCCTCTGCCACTCCTGCCCCTCACCAGTCTCCCCCTCTCCCCCTCTGCCAGGGGGATCCTTGCTGAAAGGCTCCGGGGAATCTCTGACCCACTGGAAATCCAGCCCCTTTACAGGGACCCATGAGGGTGCGTGATCCAGTACCTGCTGACCATCCCGCCTCCTGCCCCTCCCCACAGCCCTCCAGCCAGCCAGCCCCCTTGCTGCTCCTCTCCAACACATCCTGCACACTGGAGCCTCAGGACCTTTGCACTTGCCGTTCCCTCTCACTGGAGAATTCTTTGCTCAGAGCTTCCCCTAGTGAATTATTGAAAATGTCACCTCCTCAGAGAAGCCCCCAGGCCATGCTGTGCTCCCCCATCCAGTACCACCCACCCCCTGCTCCACTGTCCTCGGAGCTCGTCTCCAATTGTCTTATTTGCTACTGTTGTTATTGTCTGTGTGTCTGTCTTCACCGAAGGTGCGCTCCATGCAGGCAGACCTGACCCGTCTCATTTGCCGCTGCGATCTCCAGCACTAGCCCATCCCGGGCTCCCAGTAAACGACCAATCAGCCAAGTTTACTAAATGCATCAATTGGCTTGTGAGGGAGGTATGAGTAACAGGAAGAACATGAGATTCCGGGAGGTGAAGAGACTTGCCCAAAGGCACAGCTGGTCAAAGCAGGGCAGAGGTTCGGCCCCAGGCTCTGATTCCACAGCCACTGCCCATAGCCCCTCTGGTCCCCACCGGTGGGGTCTCTCCTGCCACTCCCTGGTCTCTGAGCTCCTACCCACCCATCCCCAGCCTCAGGGCCACTATCACATATTCTGACTTGCTGTGTGACAAAGGGAAACACCCTGTCCCTCTCTGGGCCAGGACTAGGTGACCTGCAAGACCCTGTTCCATTCTGCCTCTCTAGGAAGTGTCAGTAACTTCATTCATTTAGAGCTTACGATGTACTGGGCGCCGTTCTAACAACCTAGCATGCATTGTCTCACTTAATCCTCACAACCATTCCATGAGGTTAGAACTATTATTATCATCCCCATTTTACAGGTCCGAAAACTGAGTCCCAAGGTCACCGAGTGACAGAGTTCAAACCCAGGCAGGACTCAAACCCAGGCTGACCAACCCAGAAGTCTTGGTCTCAGCCCATCTACCCACCCCTCGCTGCTTCCCGACACCGGTCCCTTTCCTGGGGAATGAGTGGGTGGGCGGGGAAGGTCTTCTCCGTGACCTCACTTTCTGAGGGCAGAGGTCTAGGGGCAGAGAAGCCCACGGAGCCAAAGGTCAGGGCCCATCCCTCCCGGATCCACTTCCAAATGCCCTTAGGAAGGAGGGGTCCCCCAGGGGTCACCTTCAAGCTGACCAGAAGGTGGGGAGCCCTCAGGAGCACCCAAGACTCAAACCACAGCGAGAGGGGCAGAAATGGCCAGATCTGGTCCGGGGAGTGAGGACGGGATAGGGGACACAGTGTCTCAGCAGGCTCTGAGCCCAGCACCTGCCTATGGCTGGGGGCCAGGAGCTCCTAGGCCTGCAGCATCCAGAAAGGAAAGCAGAAAAGGGGGGAGATTGGGGGGGAAAGGAACTGGCAAGAAAGCCCTTTCTATAAACACATGCGATCTCCGACCCCGCCCCCCAACATCCTCGTTTCTCCGAAGTGGATGGAGTAACAATGGTAATTCTTTAAATAGCAGCTAATGCTTATTTAAAGCATTTACCCTCGGCTGGGCACTTGCTTGGAGGCTGACTGTGGACAGTCTCACTAGCTCCTCACAACCCTAAGAGCTGTACCCTCTTATGCCCATCTTACAAATGAAAAAACTGAGGCACTGAGCAGTTAAGTTCCTTGCCAGAGTCACACAGTAGGGCCAGCATTTGAACACAGGCAGAGAATTAACTCCAGAGCTAGTCTGAGACAGAGTCTGAGGGAGGCAGAGGGGACAGACCAGCGGCAGGTCTGCGATGGCCCAGAACAGAGAAGTGACATTGATTGGTTGGGTGATTGATTGGCTGATCCCACTGTGATTTCCTAGCGGGAATCTTTCGTCTGAAGACCTTGGTTTGAAGGGAGAAGCAGAGGGACACGTACAAAGAGAGACACAAGGAAACAGGACCCAGTGAGGGGGAGCCAAGCCTCAGTGTAAACCCCAAGACCCGAGAGCACCCCAGGGGAGCCAGCAGAGGCACGTGGGCTGGGCTGGCGCAGGGCGGCAGGCAGCAGGCTGGCCGCTACCTTCCAATGCTGACAGAGCTGCTGGCTGCTCTCCAGGTGTCGCCCTGCAGCGAGGAGCTGTCCTTGCCACAAAGGCACTGGGAGGGCCTAGGAGTCAGAGCTCCCTTCCTCCATGCTGCAGGAGGGCTGGGTGGAGGGGAAGGGAGAGGGCGGGGGGCAGAGGAGAAGGGATCTTCTCTGGAGATGTTTCAGCATCACATGCACGATGGCCTTTCTCCAAGGGTGCCCATGGCTCTCCTTCCCCCGAAGTCCCCGAGGACCTGGCAGGCCGCGTGGGCTCTCCGGGAAGGAAGAGGGGAAAAATCAATAGGATTGATCCGGGGCCGTATTTCATCCTCGCTGTGACTCTAATTGGCCGTTTCAGCTGTGGAGTCAGTGAGGTGTGGGTGGCCACTTCTCTGAGACAGAATTTGTGGGACATGAGCTCAGAGGGCCCGGGTTTAGACTGAGTATAACTTCCCTCCCAGCTGGGCCAGCCCGAGGGGAAGCTGGGTATGCTGCACAGTAAGAAGCTGATTGGTCCACAGGACCTACTATGTGCGGAGCACTTGCCCTAGGGGGAGCCTGGCCTACTGTGTGCGGAGCACTTGCCTAGGGGGATCCTTGCCCTCAGCACTCCCAGAATCACACGTGAGCCATCCCTGCACTTGCTCAGGCGTTTATAGGGCTCCTGTTTATGGCTGGCTCTGTGTCTGGGGACACAGCAGTGGACAAAACAGACAAAAACTCTACCCGCAGTGAGCGTGCATTGTAACAGGAGAGGCAGAGAGTGGTAACTAAACAGATAACAGAATGTTTGGCAGCGGAAGTTCCCCAGAGGGGCAGGGCAGGCGCTCTGGTAAGGGGACAGCTGAACAGAAGCCATGAGGTGTCTGGAGAGGAGGGTTCTCGGGCCGAGGGGACAGCCAGCACAAAGGCTCCCCGCCGGGAACGCGCCCAGCACACCCAAGAGCCGCAGGATGGAGCAGAGAGAGCGTGGACGGCGTGGAGGGCCTGGCTGCCCTGACCTGGATGCATTCTAAGTGAGAGGAAAGAGAGCCTTTGGGAGCAGCGACCGCTCTGCATTTGACTGCGCATGGAGGATGAGCACTGGGCGTCGGGCTCAGAGAGGGGGGTCTCTGCTGCCTCAGCCACACCAGCCAGCCCATGGGACCCTGCTCCTTGGACCCTGCTCCTAGCTCAAACTGCCCTCCTGCAGGTGCCAGAATGAGGGTGATGGGGCCTAGAGCATCCCCTGTCACTCATTACCAGCTCAGCAAAAGCCAAGGCCCTCCCCACATACCTTCCTGTGGAGCCACACAAGCCAGCCCCATTTTACAGGTCCGAAAACTGAGTCCCAAGGTCACAGAGTGACAGAGTTCAAACCCAGGCAGGACTCAAACCCAGACTGACCAACTCAGAAGTCTTGGTCTCAGCCCCTCTACCCACCCCTCACTGCTCCCTGACACCGGTCCCTTTCCTGGGGAATGAGTGGGTGGGCACCAAAGCTGGGTAGCGAAGGCCTTCGCCGTGACCTCACTTTCTGAGGGCAGAGGTCTAGGGGCAGAGAAGCCCACGGAGCCAAAGGTCAGGGCCCATCCCTCCCGGATCCACTTCCAAACGCCCTTAGGGAGGAGGGGTCCCCCAAGAGTCAACTTCAAGCTGATGCCGGAAGGTGGGGAGCCCTCAGGAGCACCCAAGGCTCAAACCACAGCGAGAGGGGCAGAAATGGCCAGATCTGGTCTGGGGAGTGAGTACAGCACGGGGGGGGCCCCACGGCCCAGGCCCCTGAAGGGAAAGTCCACGGAGCCATGGGCCACGGGGATACCCTCTTGCAAAAGGGCATTGTGCCGGTGCCCCACCGATTCCACTAAGATGTCACCAGACTGCTCACTGCCCTGAGGCAGGCCGAGACCCCAGGGTGCGCCTGCACCCCGTGCCCGCCCATGGAGTCTAGCATGGGATCTGAGGTCCTGAGTGTGCGTGGGGATTCCAGATTCCGGGCTTGAACAGGATCCTGCTTGTGCATGATATTCACTGAAACTCCCAGGCTGCGCTCGAGTCTCAGATGGCATCACTCGCTCCACGGGGCGGGCCCGGAGATGGAGGGAGCAAGTTCTTGGACCATCCGGGGTCCCCTGACCAGGGACTCCTGGCTGCCCCTCCCCCACAGGTAGGGCAGGCCCCCAATGCAGCTCCGTCCTCCTGGCGTGGCTTGGCCACATAAATCACCCTCTCAATAATATTGGTATTGGTATAGATTGAAAGCCTCAATTGGCTCCCATTGTCTCACTTCCTCCCCTGGGGTTCACAGATGGGGTCCGTCCCCTCATCTGTGTCTCTAATGGACGTTTAAATGGAGCAGGCTCAGTGCCAGCAAGGCCCCGTGCTGCCTGGGTGCTGGGGGCAGGGGGGATGAAGCACATATTCCTGGAGAGCGAATTTTTAAAGCTAGAGGTCATGAAGCCAGAGAAGCAGCCAACATGGCCTGGGCCCCGGACCCTCCACGTGCAGGGTCAGAACCGCCTGAGCCTGGGGAGAAAAGCAGGGTCCGGGCCCCACCAGACCCACTGAGCCAACGTCACACTGAGCGAGAGCCCTCGGCGATTCCCACGCGGTCACTGCTCTCGCCACCTGGTAGTGTCCAGAAGGGAAGCTGAGGCCCAGAAAAGGCAAAGGGCTTGCCTGAGGTCACACAGCAGGTGAGAGTCCCCCAGGTCTCCAATTGGGGCAGAGGAAACATGAGGGCCAGTGGCTTCTGGAGTGAAGGGCCCGCTATTTGCGCAGGCGCCTCTCCCGCCCGAGTTCCTGCCTCGTGTCTCAGGGCGTGGACAGATGGTTCAGACCAAAGTCTGTCCCCCCTGTACTCTCCCAGCCTGGAGGGGCCAGCAAGAGCTGGGGGGACTCCCCAGGAGGGCACCTCCCTCCTGCCCGGGCCAGCCAGCTGCCCCTTCCCTGGCAGCAACTGGACAGCAGCTCCCAGGGAAACGCGCCACCTGGGTCTGCCCAGCACAGCCGGACGTCCAGGAGGGGGGCACGGAGGGACGGAGGCCCCGCAGAGGCAGCCGCAGAGGGCCTGGGAGCAGTGGGGACCAGTGGTGAGAGCTGTGATCTGGGGAAGGAGGCAAAAAGGGCAGAGATGGTAGGGAGGGGGCAGGCAGCGAGGACCGGACACAGAGAGGGGGAGCGAGGAAGACCAGGAGGGAGGGAGAAGGACCCAGAAAGAGGGAGATCTGGATGAGAGGAGAAACAGCCAGACTGAGCCAGGAAGGAGGGAAAGAGGGAGGAAGGGGAAGGGAGGCAGGAAAGAGTGATGGGCAGGGAGAGGGAGGGAGGCAGCTGGCCTGGAGAAGCCCAGCCAGGGTGGCCCAGCCCTGCCCGGCCTGGCCTGGCCCAGCCCCCAGTGGCGGTGCAGCTGCCACACGAGGGCCCTCCACGAGGTCAGCCCTGCCCTGGGGCTGAAGGAAAATAAATGGTGTCCAAGATAAAAGGTCCAAGAAATTATTTGTCTTGTTGTCACGTCTTGACTGCAATGGGCAGGGGCCGGCGGGGCATCATCCCAGAAGAAAGCCGGGGCTGGCAGGCCCCCAGCACACACACGAGACCCAGCCCCAGCCCAGCCCCAGCCCCTAGCCTCAGCTACCCCAGCTCCAGCCCCCACTTCCTGGCCTAACGGCTCCCAGAACCTGGCCTGAGAAGGCAGGAATGGTGGGGCATGGTCAGTATTTGCTCAGCATCTATCCCCAAATCCCCTCCAAGCTCTGAGAAGTTGGATCCTGTCCGTTTCACTCACTGCTGAGGGTCTCTGTGGGCTGGGGGCTTGGGCAGAAAAGGGAGTCAGGGTGTCTTACTCCTCCCAACCCCTCTGCAAAGGCAGGTGATGGTTCCCAAACACCGAATTCCAGGATCAAGGCCACGTTAAGAGGACAGTGGCCCAAGGTACTGTCCCTGTGCCTCGCAGGTACACAAGCTCAAGCTCACACACCAGGCTGTTTCTCACCACCACCAGCATCCAAAAGCCTCTCCCAGAGGCTCCCACCCCTCTGCTCAGAACCTAGGGTTGGTGAAGCAATGCTTTGGGGAACAGCCACCGGCTCTGGGCCATCCCCAAGCAAGCCACTGATGGGGCCTTTACCAGCAAAGGCACTTTTTATTCACCTCTTCCGTTAGTCCTCCCAATGAGGCTCTCAGGGATGCACCACCATATCCCCATTTCACGGATGAAGACACTGAGGCCCAGGAAGGCTCCATGTCAGGGGCAAGATCACACAGCCAAGACCGGGCAGAGCTGGGATTTGAACCTGAGTTCTCTGAGGTGGGGCAGCGCGTGCACGCTGGGGCAGGAGGGGGTTGGCACCTACCATACTTGTCCCCGTCCTCGCCACGGGCGCTGATCCTGCGGCCCAGGACCTGGATGTGCTTCCCGCTGGTCCGGCTGTAGAGCTGGTACAGCCGCAGCTGCTTACGGCTCACATCGTCCCGAGCCCGCGTCTGGTTCTCCACGTGGATCCGGAAGTCCACGTTCTCCTCGGCCGCCAGCACCTGGGCAGGGCGAGGAGCGATGGTGAGACCTTTGGAAGTCGGGGGTCCCCGGCGTGCCAGGGCCTCTTCTACGCCAGCTCTGGGCCAGGCCTCAGCACACACTCACAGCTGCCCACGGCCACCCCCATTGCCCAGAGGAGGCAGCGAGGTGAGGCAAGCTGCCCCAGGTGGCCATGCCAGGAAGTGGCACAGATAAGAATCAGGCCTCGGTCTGTTTGCAACAAAGCTCACTATCTTTCCACCACAGCCTCTCATCAGAGCAAGAAGTGCCGAACGGAGGTTTCTATTTCAACCTCGGGCACACAGTTTGCTTGGTTTCAGATTCCAGAGCCCCTGCTCCGGCCACATCCCAGGGGGCTGTGAGGATATGGAGATGGGAGAGGGATGGGGAGCAAACGACTGCTGTTCGGGTCTTGGCGGGGAGGAGGGAGGCCCGACAAGTCTAGTCTCATCTCATCCCGGAAAGAAGGGTCACTTCTTCCTGGAGCCTGATGCTGAGAGAGCCCCTCCCATGCCCTGAGGGTCCTCATGCTCACCCAGACCACCAAGCATTTACCCACATCCCGTCTTCGCTCTGCATCGCCATCAAAAACGCCCTGCATCCCTGCAGCTTTAGTTCATGTCTGACCACATCCTCTGCAAAGCCGCCTCCGGCTACGCCAACACTTACTCTCCAGCCTCCCTTCGCCAACACAGCCTCTCACCTGCACAACGTGCTCCCACGTCCTCATGGGCTCGTGCTCCCACCCTTGCCCCCTGGTTGTCTATCCTTCAGCAAACCCTGTTGCCTCACCTCCCTCGTGGGATCCTTCCCTGACACTCTCCGGGGCTTCCCATCACATTTAGATGAAGTCTCCACCCCGACAGCTTTCACCTATCACTTCCTCTCCACCAGTTCCACAGACTGCCGCTTCACACCCCAGAGCATGTCAAACACAGAGTGCACACCTGCCCCAGGGCCTTTGCACTGGCTCCTCCCTCTGCTGCCATGCTTTCCCCAGATTTGCACATTCTGGCCTCCCTACTTCCTTTGGGTCTCTGTTCAAATGTCACATCCTGACTGCTTCTCTGAAGCCAGGCCCCACTCTGTCACTATCCGTCTCTCAACCATGCTTTGTTTTTCTTTCTAACATTTATCAACCTGCCATAACATGTCTTTGTCTGGTTTTTGTCTGTCCTCCCCGACAACAGCACTGGGAAAGCTGAAATGTTCCCTTTGTCGTTTGCTGCTATTTCCCCAGCACAGTAGAAACTCAAACATTTGTTGAATGAATGAAAAAAGAAATGAACAAATTAACACTGAAAAGACCTACAGTCCCGTCATTCCATTTAACATTAAATTGGGTTTTTCTATGGCCTGCTAATGGCATGGCTGCCTAACTCATCTTAACCAGAAAGCTGAACAATTCTTAAAACGCAGACAGTGTTCCAGGTTTATACCGTGCAGGCACACAGGACCTCAGGCCCATGAAAGCACAGCCTCCTCTGCCCACGGCAGAGCTCTTGGCACGCGGGCTGCCGCTATCTCAGCCCTCGGCTGTGAGCGGCCGGGGTCAGGGGCTGTGTTTCCCCCATGGCTACACCCCACGCCCAGCCAGGGGCCTCTGTCCCACAGCTGACCTCCACATCATCCTCCACCCCAGCTGGGACCCCCAGGCACTTCCACTGGACCACATCATTTAACCCTCACTGCCATCCTCTGATTGGAAGAGTTAACCCACATTACAATGAGGAGACTGAGGCTCCAAAGCTGAATTGGCAAGGCCACAGAGCAGGCAATGGCAGCCCAGACCTCGTGGCTCCAAAGCCCAGCTTTCAGCCCCATCCTGCTACCCCCTTACCCCCGAAGCCCCCCCCTCTCCCCCGCCCGACCAGGGCCATCAGGAGCGGGACCGAGGTTCAAAACCCAGGGCGTGCCGCTCCCTAGCTAAGGGACCCCAGGCAAGTTACTAACCTCACTGGGCCTGTTTCCTCGCCTCTAAAACAAGGGTGCTGGCATTACACGCATGAAGTCCTAGCACAGTGCTGGGTGCAGAGTAAGACTCAGTAGGAAACTACTGGGAGAAGGTCAGGCAGCCCTTGAACCGGCTCTCCAGGAAGCCGGCCAACAGAAACCTCTTGAGGGTGCAAGCAGATCACAGGCCCTGTCCCTAAGATGGCACTTCTGAGGACAGGTACAGTGTGCGAAGGTACTGCTACCTTTGATCGTCTGGACAACCCTGTGACATGTCCATTTAACAGATGGAGAAACTGAGGCTCGGAAAAGGTAAGTCAGTTGCTCTGACTCACAGCCTGGTGACCTAGAGCCTGGCCGCTGGCCCACCGAGCATGCACACCCTTCACTCCACCACCCTCACAGCCAGCTCCCCCCAGCTTCCCTCTTCTCCCCGCTCCCCATCACCATGCACAGCCAGGACCCAATTGTGTCACACCCTGATGCTCAGGGAGGGAGCCTTCTCCCCCTCCCCCCCATGGGCATGTGTGCTGAAGACCTCCCACCCGTGGCCCTCCACCTTCCCGAGGTGGCCTGGCCCTGTCCCCTCCCCCAGGGGCAGGCCTCCGGCCTCCCTCCCTGACCTCCACGTCTCCTCCTGCTCACAGGAGACCTTATCGACCAGAGGTCAAACCAATCTCCTCACCCCGGGCCCTGAGGGCAGCTGCCCTGCCCAGAGCCAGCCTCCCATTACCGATTTTCTCCCTGGCGCGCTGGACGGAAGACGGGCGGTGACCCGGGGTCAGCAGGCGCTATCCGGTGGCCCTTCCCCAGGATGTGGGAGGGATAATCCATCTTGCCCAGCTTCCACCATTCAAGCCACACTCTGTGGCCCCATTAATCCCTAGGGGGGCAGCAAGGGTGGCCTCTGACACAGAAACAGTCCATCCTCCTGAAAAGGCAGGAGGCCCGTGGGCTTCTGGGGAAGACCTGGGGGGGGGCGCACTCCAGGCCTTTTCGGGGCGCAGGGAGGAAGGGCTGTGTCCTCTGCCCAGGGCACCCTGCCCCCTCTGCACACCTGACACTTGCCCTCAGGTGCCTCAGCCGGGTTGGGGCCTCCGGATGGGACTCTAACAGCTTATTGTCCCCAGCGCCCAGCTGGTCTGGTTCATCTTGGATCTCCGGCTCTGCCCCCAGGAGGCATCCCGCAAATATATGCTCAGCGACTGTGGCTGGGACAAGGGAAACCGAGCAGCCAAATCAGCCCACCGCTCACCACCCAGCAGGCAGAGCGCCCCACACAGGGACCACAGGGGGATGAAAGCCACCCACCACTAGCTTCCTCTGCCAGAAGCCTTTAGACGTGGCACCTTATCTGATCTCCTCAGCCACCATGGAGGGGGCACCAGTGAGAGCCCATTGCACAGATGGGACCTCGGAGGCCACAGAGCTCCCAGGCCTGCCTGCGGGGCTCACACAGCGCAGCCGACTCAGGAACAATCTCCCCGCCTTTCCTGTGAGCTGGGAGGCAGGTCAGTCTAAGAGGAGGCCTGTCTCCTGGGCCTTCCTAGAACAGTCAGCCTGCTCTCTGCCAGGGACACCCCTCCAGGTGTATAGTCATCAGGGGGTTTAACTATGGACTCCCTGACCCAGGGCTGCCCAGGCACAAGAACCCCACAGGTCCAACTCTCCCCCCAGCTCTGCCCCCAGCTCCCGCAGGGACAGGGTGCTAGCGGGACTGGACTACCCCTCCACCACAGCCTCACCCTCGGCAGCACGGGGCAGGCTGTTTCCCTGCTCCGAGCTCCGCCCTGCCTGCTCGGACCACCCACAGGTGCATCCCCAGGTGGGAATGATCTTCATCATCCTCATTGAGCCCCTGCCTACCTCCTAAACCTCCTCTCTGAGGCTCCTGGGGGGAGTCGAGAACCTTCTATGGGATAAAAAGAAGCTGGGGTGAGCTCCTAGCCCAGTGCAGCTCCCAGGCATCCACCCAGGTCTCCCCTCCCACCAGGGCAACAGCCACCAGAGCTCCCCGGGAGATTTTGGTCTCACCCACCCACTCCCGGCTCTGAAGGCCTGTCTGGGGGCCTCTTGTCTCTTCCCGGGCCACAGACCCACCTCCCACAGACATCTGCCACATCCCACATCACCTTCCTACGCACACCACACACGCCAACGACCCCACAGCCAGCACTGACCCAGGCTGTGTCCGTCTAGCTTTCTCTGGCACCTGTAGCATATTATGGACCTGACTTAGAGCCTGGCCCACCTTATGCGCCCACTGCTTTGATTTCTGTAGCCTCCGTTTTCTCACTAGCAGAATGGGAGTGGTTCACATATTAATCTCAGAAAAAAAGAGTACACTAGCAGCAATAGCCACAACCTTTTTCCTTCTTTGGTTGGTTTTCTAAACAGCCTACTTACTGAGCACGTCCCCTGTGTTAAGAACCACGTTAATGATCCTACATCATCAGCCCTGGGACTTGGTATGCTTATTATCCCCATTATACAGATGAGGTAACTGAGGCCTTGTCCCAACTCAGAACTAGCGAGAAAAGGCATCCAGATTCAAATCTAGCTCCCCCTCTGTCTATTCTAGAAACCAGCTCTCACCACCTCTCCGTCTCTGCCAGCTTCCATCTCCTTCTCCCCTCACCCATCCCTCTCTCCTAAGCAGGACAGCAGTTGGTTCTGGCCACAAGCCATTGCTGGGGCAGGAACTGGGCTCATCCCCCACCCAAGAGAGCAGGGTGGGGTCAGACTGCCCCTCCTGCCCAGGTCCCCATCCTTGAGGCCGCATACAAGCCAGCCGTGCCCCTGTCTCCAGGCAGCCTGCCCAGAAAAGGGAGGGTCTCCCTGGTCCCAGGAGGGGCAGCCCACAGACTTCCGGCCACATTCCACCACCGCCAGCCTCCTTCAGTGGCAGCAGCATGTGCCAGCCGTGCCCGAGCCTTCTCCCAATTCTAGATTCAAACCTGAGACCTGCACCCCATACTCCAGGAGTGGTCCCTGGTAGAGTCAGCCCCACTCTCCACCCCGAAATGCAGCTCCCCAAACTCTTCCTCGAGAGCGAGCGGCCTGGAGCAGGCGCTGGAGGTGCTGCCAGACCCGGGCCCCGTGGATTGTTATTATCGTGGAGAGCGAGACTGGCGTTGGCTCTCGCTCAGTGGGCGCTTGCTCAGTGCCAGGCCCAAGCTAAGCATTTTCCAGGCACCGTCTCCTTCCTCCTTGCATGACCTGGGCAGGACTGATGATTGCCATTCCCAGGACAAAGGGAGACAGACAGGCCAAGGGACTTGCCCGAGCCATACGGAGAGTCACAGGGCCAAGATCTGAGCCCATCACTGGCTCTAGAGCCCCCAAATTTCTCCCAGCTGGCACCCCCAGATATAAAGGAGGAAGGCCAGGCCCACCCCTGAATCTGCGCTTGGCTCCGCTCGATGCCCACACCCACTGCTCAGCCCCAGGCTTCTCCCCCCCTCTCCTGCTACACTCCCCACACCCAACTCAGGCCTGCGCTGATGCCGCAAAGGGCCCTTCCCCACCCCCAGCCTGGCCATTAAGCTCCCAGGGCTATCAATGTATTGATTGGCAGAGCTGAGCCATCAGCATGGGGGTGGGGGGTGCTGCCACCCAGGGCAGCTGAATGGAGCTCCCTCTCCCCATACATCAGCCTTCTCGGTACAGATCATCAATATGGGTGCTGCTGGCGGTCAGCTCTAGAGCCAGCCTGGGGGAGGGGCAGGACACCTAGAGACCCATAGACCCTGCTCGCTTTCCCTTTTCTCCCCCTCGCCCACCCCCCTGCCTGCCCTGTCTCAACTCCCTCTCCCTTAAAGCTCCTGGGTGAGGAGATAGGCATGCACGCCTACAGGGTAACAAACAGGCCCTTTATTCAATGCCCACCACGGCTTTCTACATCACCCCCATTCCTGGACTTGACGCCCCAAACACCCCAGGCGGCTGGGAGTCCCCTGAGCACATTAGGACGCTCCCTGCTCTGTGTACAGATGTTCTGTTGCCTGCAAGGTGCACACACAGGCACACACGCTCACCTCACCTGACTCACTGCTATTTCAAGATGCAAATGAGGCACCATCCCCACCAGGTCCTCTTGCCCCAGCGTCTGGTTTCTGGGCCCTTCATTAGAGGACACATGGCACCCTGTGCCCTGCACGGGCCCCTCAGGTCACTCTCAAGTCCCCACGGGCAGGGCAGACCCTGAACCCCCTGTGCCGCATGCCTGGCACCCTGGGGGTGCAGAGGGGTGCTCCATCCAGGTGTCCAGCCCCCAGAGAAACTGCTCCCCTCCCCGCCAGCCAGCACTGACCGCATTCCTCCTGCAACCCGGCCCGTGCCAGGTGCTGCAGGGACGCAGGATGCCGCAGCCCCCCCCCCCCCCCCGACTTCCAGGAACCAGGGGCTGGCAGACAAGCCCCCCAGTCACTCCAGCTCACATTTACTTAACACTTACAATGAGCCGGGCGCCCTGCCAAGTCATCCCCAGGTGACCACAACCCACCCTCACAGCAACCCCTACGGGCATCCAGAGAGAGCCCATAGGAAAGATGAGCCGTACAGAGCACAGGCTCAGTACTCGGCTCCTGAGGGCCGAGCAGGCATGAAGGCAGGTGGGGGCGGGCCTGGTCCACGCCGGAGCTCCTCTGCATCCCTGTGAGCCCCAACAGAGAACACACTGGTCATAGGAGCCAAGGGGTCCCCAGGCAGAGGTGGGGTGGGAGGGAGGAGTGGGGGAGGGTGCTGACTAAAGCTGCCCGAAGTGCCAGCGACCCCTTCCCAGGGGACACTTTGAGGACAGAGCTGTGGCCTTGGATGTCTTCTTTATGCCCCTCAAAACCCAGGCCAGGGCCAGCCGTGCAGCGGGCGACCCACGAGTGCTTGCTGAGTGCCTACTGCTCTCAGCTGGTCCAAGACCAGCTTCAGGGACTCCTCCTGACAGGGAACCCAGGGCAGTCTGTGGCCCATTTCCCATGATGAGGAGGCAGAAACTCAGAGAGGTCAAGGATCTCACCCCAGGCCACACAGCCTGCAGGTGGTGCAGTGAGGATGCCTGGAGGCTTGACGGTGCTGACACAAGGAGTGTGTCCTGCTGGCTTCCTTCGGCACCTGTAGCATATTACGTACCTAACTTAGACTCGCCTGGGCCATCACCATTACTCAGTTACTTACTGCATGTCAGCTACATGCTAGCTACTCCCTGTGCATTATGCCTTTAGCCCTCACAGTGATCCTTAAAAGGTTACCCATTTTACAGATGGGAAAACGGTGGTGCAGAGGGCTGAAGGCGAGGAGATCTGCCGCATAGCTGCTCGGCAACACAGACACGATTCAAATCCAGATCTCTCCTGTACAAAGCCCATGTATGCAAGCACACCAGATGCCACCTAACTCATCTCACTGGTAAACTGAGGCACGGAGCGGGAGGTCACTCAATGAGCCAGAATTCCTGGGATCCTGAGAGTTTTTCTGTTCTGTGACCCACAGCATTTTAAATGGGCCTGAGGCCTTATGCCATTTCGGTGTTACAGTAAATGAAATCCGAACATCTCCCGGCCCCTCCCAGCAAGCATGAAGACAGTCAGAGGGGCCCACTTACTCACTGATGGTCCATCACCAACGGCCACACTCAGGCCCAAAGTGCGGACAGTGGGCCTCAATTACTGAATTACTTCCTGAGGCCCGGAAGCTCTCCCCTAGCCGGGCCCACACTGGCAGGGCCCCGGCGCTGCCCGTCCCAGAGTGCTTGGCCATGGGCCTTTCGAGTGGGGACACCACGCAGCAAAAAAATACGAAGCACATGAAGGTTCATCAGCCAGCCCCTGCCCTCCGAAAGGAAACAGTCAGTACCTCCCCTCTCCCCGTGGCCAGCAGGTGGCTGTGCTCTGGACAAGGGGACTTACTACACAGACAGGAGACTGGTGGCAAGGGAGGCCTCCCAGGGGCACAGGGCCAGGCCTGGAAATGCAGTCGAGAGGTCAGAGGGCTGGGCTCCCACTGCCCCTACTCTACATTCTCAGGGAGAGGGACTGTCTTGTTGGTGGTTTTCTTCCCATCTTACTTGTGCAGTAGCTGAGACCCAGAGAGGTTAAGTAACTTGTCCAAGGTCACACAGCAAAGACAAGGCTGAGCAATAATTTGAGCCAGGCTGGCAGACTTGAGCCCTCACACTGTTATTTAAGAAGTCCGGGTTCTGCTTCTAGGAATATATCCTAAGAAACCTGAGACACTAATCAGAAAGGATACATGCACCCTATGTTCATAGCAGCACTATTCACCATAGCTGAGATCTGGAAACAGCCAAGGTGCCCATCGGCAGACAAGTGGATAAAACAGCTGTGGTGCATTTCCACAGTGGAATACTATGCAGCTGTAAAAAAGAAGGCTCTGTTACCCTCTGAGACAGCATGGAGGGATCCAGAGAGTATCACACTAAGTGAAATAAGTCTGTCAGAGAAAGACAAGTATCCCATGATCTCACTCATACGTGGAATCTAAGTAACAAAATAAACTGAGGAAGGGAGTGGATCCAGAGACTGGAAGCCTGGGACAGAGTGTGGAATCTGGGAGGGAGTGGGGGAGAGGGGAGGGGGGGAGGTAATCAACCAAAGACCTTGTGTGCATATATGCATAACCCGTGGACACAGACAATGGGGTGCTGAAGGCCTGGGGGTGGGGGGCAGGCGCGGCTGGAGGCCGTCAATGGAGGGAAAAGGGGGACATAGGTGACACTTGCAACAATAAAGACTGAAAAGAAGTCCAGGTCCTAGAGCTGCCCCTGTGCTTCCTCTTGCTCTTGGACCAATGGCAACTTATTTCAGGCCTCGGAGCCTCACTGTCTTCACCTGCGGATCCCTGCGCTCCGGCGGCTGGGAGGCCGTCCCAGAAGCTGTGAGAAAGCACCCGCCTGTCACAGGGAGGGCGCAAGGCCTGCTGGCGGCTCGCTGTCCCTGTCAGGCTGAGAGCCTGCACTCTGATTCCCACACTCACAGCATTCCTGCTGGAGGACAAGGTCAGAGCCAAAAGGTCTTGTCGAGGACAGGAAGTCCTCTCCCTGCCCCGCCTGCTCCCCTTGGGGGCCCACATGCCCAGGGCGGGGCGGGGGTGGGTGGGGTGGGGTGGGGGGAGCAATGCTGCGGCCTGGACACGGAGCCCCAAGCCTGCTGACACTGGCCATGCCAACCACTAGAAATCTTAAAAATCCACCTTCTTATCTCAGGGCAGGTGACAGCCGCCCCCCTCCCCAGGCCACAGGAATGCTGGAAGGGTGCACACTCCCCTCCAGGCTGGGAAGAAGCTGGGAGGGGAGTGCCAAATCCCCCCACCCCCGCCCCACCCCCAACACCATCACTGCTTCTGAGACCCTTCAGACCAGAACATTCCAGGAAGTTCAGAGCTTGCAGGCTGAGCCAGGTGGCCTCCACAGCAGACCCCTCCCCGGGCAAGCCCATCCCCCCACACACAGGGGCCATAGGGAGCTCCCACTGGGGAACCCCAGCCTGCCTCCTGGGAATCCATTTCCCCACCAGCATTCTCTCTGAATAATTTCCTTATTTTTCCTGAAAACACCTGCCTGGTGTGATGGAAAAAAATACAAGCTCCAGAATCCAGACCCTGGGCTTGAACAAATCCCTTCCCTGCTCTGTGCCTCAGTTTCTCCATCTGTGGAGTGGGAGTGTTACCCTCACTTCCTTCAGGAGGAACAATAAAACAAGCGTCTGATGCAAGAACCACTTTCAAAGTCCTACAAGAGGGGCTCTGACCAGGAGCAGGTGGTTTCTCCCACCTGAGCTGGACACCACCTGCCCTCTCCCCCCCACACACACACACACACATCTCAGCCCGTGAGGGGGACGAGGCAGGGTGGTGTGGGGTGGTAAAGGAGCTCCTGTTTACCCACCACTGTGCCCCTCTACACGGAAAACTCTGGAGGCCAGCAACACAGGGCCAGCAGGAAGCAGGCTCCCAGCAAGTATTTGTTGAATGAATATCTGACTGAATGGATGGAAAAGATGATGTCACCACCTTAAGGGACAGGAAGAGATTAGCCCAAGAACATACATGCACATAGGCATAGCCCCTGGACACAGACAATGGTGTGGGGAGGGCCTGGGGTGGGGGCGGGATGGAGGGGGGGCAGAGGAGGGAGAAATGGGCACCTGTGATTCTGTCGACAATAAATAATAAAGAAATTAAATTGAAAGTTCTACCGGACTGGGCAGCTTCCCATCCTGTTCATGTCTCCCGCACCCCCCACCGGGCCAGCTTGCAGGGCAAACCCCCCTGGGGAGGCCGGGCACCGGGACTGAGTGTCAGGCGTAGGCGAGGGGCTTGGAGAGAAACTTGGAAACTGGAACGCTGTGGGAGGGACGGAACAGCGGAGGCCCCTGCCCGGGCGCCTGGGCCTGGCCGTCTAGGGAAGGCCCGGACCTAGCCGAGCCTGGCGGCGGAACAATGCCCCGCAGGTGCCGGCGGAGCCGCGTGAAAGGCTCGGCCGGTGTCATTGTCAGCGCCCAGCCAAGTGCAGAAAAGCAATTTACTCGTCACGCCGCTTGCTCCCCTTGGAAATTTTTAAAATTCTTCCGATTTGAGCTATTCGCGGTGTCCCAGGTCGTGTGGAGAAGAGATTTTATTAAATCTCAGCTTCCCACTTCCTGGGGTAGCTGGGCGGGAAGGCGGCGCTGCCCCCGTGGGGGTGGGGAGGACGGAGTCTGGCAGGGACTATGCTCAGGGAACTGTGGCGGGGGGGCGGGCGGGGCCGCTCTGGGCCCCGTGGCTGATGGATGGGAAGAGGGGAGGAGCCCCAGAACTTCACTGCTCCAATCCCCCAAAACATGGAGGTGGGGGGAAGGGCATGGGTGTGCTCCTGGGTGGATGCGCCTTTGCAAGACTTCTTGCACACCTACCAGGGCCACCCCGTTCACAAATGAGGAAGCCAAGGCACACGGGGGTGGACAGATAGGGAGAGATGGGGTTGCGCAGGCCTTCCGCTGTGCAGGGGGCCTGACCCTGCTCACAGGGGCCCTCCTGCTACCTCCCTCGAAGCTCACCCTGCCCAGGAAGCAGCTGCTGCAAGAGTCTGCCCCACATCCCCTCCGGAGGGAGCAAACTTCAGCTCCCACCACTAAAACTCGGTCCCGCCTCTAACTCTGTGGCCACTCCCCCTTTGTCCCTGGAGCATGAGTGGGGACATGAGCCAGCCAACCTTGCTGTGACACCCTATGGTGGTGTTTCTTTATCTGTTAGGAATCCTAGTGCCTTTGAAATTCTGTGAGGAGCTGGGTACCCTCGCCCAGCAAGCACATTTGGACACCGTTTGGGTGCAATGTTTTGGGGGCCCTCCCTCCCATCCTGAGACCCTCTTAGGTGAAGAAGTTAAAAACATCAGTCCGACTGGCAGTTGGAATGGGGGGAAGCTGCAAAGCAAAGGGCAGGCAGGAGAGGGGGCTCCCTCACCTGCTTGAAGTCCTCCCCCAGATGGACGTAACCCAGACAGACCACCCAGCTCTTTCCCGGGAGGCTGGCTCTAGCTCCGGCCAAGGAAGTGGAGGTGGGATGCAGGGGCCAGGTTCCCTCCCTCACACTCCCCCAGAGAACACAAAGACCACACAGCAACCCTCCTGGGCCCCACTTCAAGGCCGCAGAGGCAGCGAGCATCAGGAAGCCTGGGCAACGAAGTCCGCAGCCATCTCTCTGTGTGCCCGGCAGGCACT
>PVJC01016915.1:0-33149 GCA_004026665.1 Murina feae | reverse complement strand
CAGCAGGGGACGGGTGAGTGGGAAAGAGTTGGCGGCCTGCTTGGCGGCTTCTCAGGTCCTTTCCGGGGATCAGGGAGCAGGAAAAGGCTGGCCTGACCACAGGCGGGGTTTTCCCTGCTTTCTGGTGGCTGGAGGAAGATGGGCAGTAGGCAAGCTTGGGAGGCAGGCCGCACCCAGCCCTGGTCACAGCTCAAAAAAGAGAACAACATGCAGAGGAGGGCAAGAGTCTGAGAGATCAACATAGAGGGGGTGCCTGCTCCAAGCCTCCACGGTGTGCCTAGGGGCAGGCCCCCAGCAGGTAGACACACACAGGAGGACTGCTCCGAGCCTCAGATGCAGCTGGGGGCAGGTCCCCAGTGACCACACACACACACACACACACACACACACACACAAAAGGCGCCTGGCAGACTGGGGCCATCATAGGACATCCACTGAGGGGTCCCAGACTGTCAGAGGGCACAGGCCGGGCTGAGGGACTCCCTCCACCCCAAGTGCACAAATGTTTGTGCACCGGGCCCCTAGTATAATATAATGTTAAAACTAATAGAACAAAAGGTGATCTAGGTGATGAAAGACCTCAGGAAAGGAGAAAAAAAATATAGTAAATGTAAAATATGAAGAAAGGTCATAGAAATAAATTATAATATAATAATAATTAAAACAAATACAAATGTGTTAAACTCATTCTGAAAACACAGAGAATCTCAGAATGGATTTAAAAATAAGATAGAGTAACACATTGCCCACAGGTGACATACTTTTATAAAAGTACTTCAAAAAGTAAAAAATCAAAAGATTTGAAAAAATATAACACATATACCAAACAATGATGAAAGGTAGCAACTTTAATATGTGACAAAAGAATTCAAGATAAACATACTACCAAAAATGGAACATTACATTGAAAAGGGAAGCAATATATTATGGGAGATAAGGACATAGAGACAAGGAAATGTAGCTAATTCAGGAAGTTTGGTTCTAAAAGGAAGGGGAGTACTGGGTGGTAGCTGGTGGTATTACCATGATAACTAGCGGGCTATGACATGCAATGACCACCAGGGGCAAATACTTAATGCAGGAGCTGCCAAGCTGCAGTGACTTGGCAGTGGTGGTCTTGGGTGATGCACCCCAGAACCAGACAGGAGGGAGCCCGATTCCAGGGTGCATCACCCAAAAACCACCTTCTCACAATCTTAGACCCCTCGGGGGATGTCAGAGAACAGTCTCGGCCTGTAGGCCAGGCTGAGGGGCCCCACCTGCCTGAGGGACCCTGCTCACTCTGCAGATGCCCTTCGAGCTGTGGCACTGCCCTGGGTGTGGCCAGCAGGGGAGGGACCACGGGAGGTTGGCTTCAGGGCATGTCTGGCCCATCTCACCCAGTCCCACCCCAATGGCCACCTTCTAATTAATTTCCTTTCCATGTGCACAAATCCATGCACTGGGACACTAGTATTAAGAATAGAAAAGGAGAAAAGGGAAGGTGAGACATTATAAGCATGGTCATCTGGGCAGCTTCACCAGGAAGCTGCAGTTTCACACTTCCCAGGGAAACACGGGTCCATTCCCTGCAAAACACTGGGGGAAGGGGTCCAACAAAGGGAGAAATAATCCCATGCATGGTGAAGTTGGGGTGAGGTAGGGAAGGTGTTTGTCTCTCAGTCTAACCTGCGGAACAAAGATCATTGGGTAAGGGTGTAGCTACTGCAAGTACCAAAATCTTAGAAGAGTAATATCCCCCATATAAAGAATTCTCTCTTCTCCCTCTTGCTTCATTCCTGCTTCCTTGCATTTACTTTTTTTGTGACCATCACTAGCCTGCCATGTGGCTTCCACAGCCCTGCAGACCCTACATGCAATGGACTGCAGCGGAAAACACAAGCTAGGCTAGCCAGAAGCCAGCCGAACTGTGCTTCAATGTGGAATGGAGCCTCTGGCCAGTGGCTTTGATCTTAGCCCTGCTGACGACAACACGGGACTTTTTCCAAGGATTGAGAGAGACGGAACCTTGAAGGGGAACTCCCTTAATGTTACCTCATCAATAAAGCTTTCCACAATCTCTCATCCTCCTGTAGGGGCCTCAGGAAATTCTTACTCCTGCGCCACCCCACGAAGCCTACTTTTAACAGGTGGTGACACAGAGGATGCCTCACTGATAACAGAAGGAAGAATGAGAAGTTATTTTTAGTATTTGATAATAGGAGCTTTTTGAGAAAGTGATAGGGCCAAACATCAGAGGAAAGAGAATACTTTCACAGTAAAAGAAAAGAAAAAGAAAGAAAACAGGTCGCACAGAGGTGGATGTACAGATGCGGCTGTGGAAGAGTGAGATTTTCTGTTTTGTTGAGCCTGGGTGGACCCTCACATGCCTTTCAGCATGTAGTTTGTACACAGATGAAACTGGAGATCCAGAAGGAGTCATCCCAAGATGTGCCTCTGTGGTATGCAAATTGTTTTGAGCCAAAGACAACTTTAGACTCAGGCTCTAGAGAAACTTCTCCCTCACTTGCTTAACTACCTAGAAAAATTTGAATTGGAGCCCTTGCTCTTAAGAGATTATCAGAGATAACTTCTTTCAACTTATCTCTAAGGCAGGGCAAACTTTTGTTTACTAAAGTCCTTCCCTTCTTATCCTGCTCAAAACATAACTGTTGGGGAGGAACAAACTTTCTTCTGTACTCGAGGTTCTTCTGGCTGGTCTAATAATCAAATAAACATGAGACAGATTAGCACAAGGAAATAGCCAAATGTAATATGTACATGTGAATGGGAACCCCACATGTATGAGAGTCAGAGACCCCACATGCAGGAGAGAGTCCCATACATATGTATGTATTAAATTTGGTTATTTTCTCTTGCTGTCTCGTGTCGATTTGATTATTAGACTAGCCAGAAGAAACTTGAGTTTGCTCCTCCCCCCGCCCAAACACCTATATGTCACCTCCCATATACCTAAGATGTTCAAAGAGAAGCTCTTGGGGTCTAAACTATTCCTTGTTGTCAACAAGCACAAGAAAGAGAAAGTTTATGTCCCACAACCAAAATGTTTAGCTCATGTCAATAAACCACCAAGCTTGTTTTGTTAACCTCTTATTTGTATATATATTTTCCCTATAACTCTGGACTCTCTGATATGTTTGAAGATAGAAAAGTGGAGTGTATAAATGCAGGCTAAGTCAAGAAGTATAAAACATATAACTCAGATTTTCAAATCCCAGCGATGCTTTCAAAGCCTGGATATACAGGTGAACTAAGCCTTTGAAGCTTCTAATGTTTGCCTCAGGAATGTGCCTTTATTACACAGAGAATGAAAACCATCCGTTACAGTAAGTGGCCTGATGTCTTCGTGAGGGACTTTCAAATACATGAAAGAAATCGTGCCAGTGAGTCTCACTTATTTTGTACCTAGTGCTGGTGCACAGAAACAGCCAGAGACACAGAGGGCGTGGGTTCTTCATCTAAAAAAAAAAAAATAAAGGAGATTTTTATTTTTCCTGGAAACAAAAACCAGTGCAACCTGTGCCTGGCAGAGAGAACAAAGGTTGCTATTTTTCCTTAATGACAGCACTGGGTTCTGAAATTGAGCCCAGCGATAGAAAGCGTATGTATAGATTTCAGAAGACCCCTAAACGTTACACAGGCACTTCCCTTAAGAATGAACTGCACCAAACACAACAGCAGTTTTCTTTATTTTTTTTTTTTCCAAACAAAAACAAGACATTCTGAGAAAAAGAACCCCTATTCTTGACTTGCTCTGCCTTGATTTACTGTCAGGAACAAAAGACTTGGCTCTAATGGACGATGAGGGCAAGGAAGGGCTAACCTGTCTGTCCTGGTGACTTCCCACCTTCGATTAATTCCCAGCCTCAGGGGATGCCTCTCCCAGCTCTGTTTCTATAATTGTCATTATTGTTTGCTAAATGTATCCCTGTGGCTCTCTTCTGCAATACACTGCTTCAGGATCTTAATGGATTCCTCTGCTCTGACATTTCACAAATAAATCATGGAGATTGAGAAGTTCTTCTCCCAGGCCTGACCCTATTTGATATCAGCATTTATATGAGACCCTAAGAAAGGAGGCTTTAAAAAAAAAAAAAAAAAAGCATTGACCAAATGTTCAAAGTGTAACAAAAATAGGTCAAGGTTTTTAAAGGATGTTGTGACAAGGCAATTTAATCTGCATAAGTGAAAGATTAAACAGAAAAGAGAGAATAAAATTTGTAAAAGGAAGTGCAGAGTAATTCAAGGAGAACATGAATCCCAGTCCCTGCTGGACACAGGAAACCAGAGGCCAGACCCCAGCAGCACATCAGTAGAGATACTTTGAAAAAGTAAAGATGAATATTCAATGCTGTGTCCTGCTTAGAAATGTAAATGTGTGACTCTAAGAGGCATAATTTCAGATGTCAGATATGTTAATGAACACAAATTCAACAGGGTAAACTTAAAGAACTAATTGGCTTTATTGAAGGATTCATGAGTCAGTTGGGAGGCATCCCCTCTAGTGAATGAAGAGGTACCCTGAGGAGCTGTGCGAAATGAAATGAACGTTTCCATGGGCAGAAACTGGGTGGGATAGAAAGTGAGCAAAAGAGAGAAAAGAAAAGAAAGGATGATTCCAGGCAGGGTCACCTTTCTCTGGGGAAGGGCAGTAGGTGTTTTACCAGCCAGTTTACCACTAGTATTGATAGAAAATTGCAAATTAATTTAAGGTCACACTCCTGGGAGACACTGGAACTGCTATTACCTCTAGGTTTGCTGTCTTGGGGTAAACAACTCCACTTTGGGGTTGTCATTTCTTAACAGATAATTAAGAAAAGATTCTTTCATTTACTTATTTGGGGCTAAATCCACGGGCAGATGATGAGTTTTGTAGGAGGAAAGAAGCATGTCAAGGGCTTTGCCAAAAGGCATGGTAGAAAGGGGTGAATGATAAAGAAATGAAAACCTTCATGGTTAGGATAATAAAGCAATCATTCTGTTGAGTATATTCATAAACGGAGGTTTCCAAGTTAGGATGCATAAATTTCGCCACAGTCAGATGAAATTAAATCATGAAAAATTCCACAGAAAACAGTGTACTGAATAGAAATGAAAATCTGAGGATGGAAAAACAGGTGCATGAATGAAGCAGGGACCAAGATCACCGAGGTGTAGGAATTGAAATGAATGGTACCACAGCCTGACAGTGTATGGGTGTGACAGTTGATCTAGTGCTCTCGTGGTAGGCTTAACTCTGCTCCCCCACCCCAAAGAGAGCAGGTGGAAGTCTGCCTGCCAGAGATCTTACAATCCCTGGCAATTTTGTGACCTGTGTGTGAAAAGAACCACTTACTCTTCTCTGCATTCTAGTGAGAAATTCAAGTCTTGTTGAGGTTCTAACCCGAAGTTTATGGTCTCGGAATTGTGGAGGTCGTTGTTCTGGGCTGGTTGATTCTGGCTGTGTGGACGTCAATTACATCTGCAAACTAAACTGGGGCGAAGGGGTATGTCAGGGGAGATGTTTAAAACAGTGTGTGGTGGCCAAGTGATAAGATGAGGGATGTTGAAACCAACAGTCCTTACAACTTGGATTCAATTTAACTTTAAATCCTTGCTCTAGAAATCATCTCTCTCTCATGTGTCTACACCCCTCAGAGGCCTAGCTTTTCCCCTTGATAATCAGCAACCTGCCTCATGTTCACAAATCTGGCATCTGGCCATTAACGATAACATCATGAACTAAGTCTTGTTTCAGCCCTAGAGCCCTAACTAAGGTGAAATGACCCCCTGGCTACCTTCTCCTGAAGTCGCACAGAGAGTCACTGGAACAGGCCTCAGAACTCTCCTCAAGACCTAAAGAAATGACTCATTACCCTTACCTCAACCTCCCACCAATCAGCTCCCAGAGGGCCCAACACCTCTAAAGCACCGTGTCTCGAGATTTTGCCCCCTATCATCGGTAACTCACACACCATCAGGAGTTCAGGCTTTTGAGAATTCCTTTCTCATTCTCCTGAGTGGTGCCATTCATAGTAGATATTTCTCCACTGCAAACCTGGTGTTTAGCATTCACCTCTGCTAGCGCCACGTGGACAGACTCCTTCTGTTCTGTAACAGTATCTGATCTCTATTATAAGTCTTAAGCATAATTTGGCTTCCTTTATGTTACCCTACTTTCTTCTTTGTCTGTGAGCTTTCCCAGATGAGGCGGACAGATGGTATATTGGGAGACAGGCTGGAATGAATGGGGGGGGGAAAGTGGGCAGTACTTCAGTAGAAGGTAAAAAAGGTGAGAACCTAAAGTGGCCCAGATTCCCAGTGTCCTAGATAGTTCATCAGCAGCATCTCTGTTTTGTTTTAAAATCAATTTCTTTCTGATTTCTTCCTCAATAAGACTTTGTTGACTGCTTTCACTTCAGTGTTTAAGTGTGGGGGGGGGGGGGAAGGGGGTAATAGCATGTGAGTTATCTAGTGTCCTACCTTAATGAAAAAATATTGCCTTTAATATTTCCTCTGTGTTAACTGACTGGCTTAGCTCTTGATGTGATGAAAACAAATCATTCAACGAATCGGTTCACTAAAAGCAGATACCATTGGAATAAGTGTCCATTCTAATATTTCAGCGGCTCAGTTTGCCTCCAGCAGATTAGAACACTCAAAACAGAAAGAAAAATGGAGAGGAGAGACCATTGTAGCTCCTGCTCAATGGTTGAAATTTCTCATAACACCATCACAGGAAAATAGTTTACTAAGGTTATGACCGTAAGATCAAGATTTAGCTTAAGACTGAAAATTGCAATAATTTCTCTTCTTTCCTTCCAACCCAGGATGCCAGCTAGGCAAATGCTCTCCTCCTCAGAGCAGATGTAACCTTTTGAAGGAGAGAAAAGCTCTGGAGATGAGTAAAGGACAGAGGGGCCGGCACCATGCAAGGATAGGGCTGCCAGTTCAGCAGAGGGAAAGCTCTTATCACCTCAAGATGCCGGCCTTTGGTATCCTATGTGAACATGGTTCAATGACTGTGATTAGGACTCTGAAAATGGCTTAAAGTACTATCTTCCCAATGCCCCCCATCAATTGTATGACGACAGAAATCTCTCCAGCCACAGCTGGTAAACTGAACAAGAACTGAATTATTTTTCTATAACTAGTTTACTACCTGTATTAGTTTCCCAGGGCTGCCGTAACGAAGTGCCACAAACTGGGTGGTGGCTTAAACAACAGAAATTTATTGTCTCACAGTTCTGGCAACTAGAAGTCCAAGACCAAGGTGTCAGCAGGGCTGGCTCCTTTTCAGTAAGGAGCAGGAGAATCGTCCATGCCTCTCTGCTGCCTTCTGGGGGGTCTGCTAGCAGTCTTGGGCACACCTTCGCTTGTAGATGCACCGCTCAATCTCTGCCTTCATCTTCTCGTGCCGCTCTCCCCCTCCCCCCTCTGCGTGTGTCTCTGTGTTCAAATCCCTCCCCCTTTTTTTGATTAATCCTCATCCAGAATATTTTTCCATTGATTTTAGGTAGAGTGGAAGAGAGGGAGGGAGAAAGAAACATTGATGTGAGACACAACTGTTGGTTGCCTCCTGCACGCACCCTCACTTGGGCCAAGGATCAAACTTACAACCCAGGTACACGCCCTTCATCAAGAATCCTAACTGTGTCATAACCGGTTTGGCTCAGTGGATAGAGCGTCGGCCTGCAATTCCAGTCAAGGGCATGTACCTTGGCTGCAGGCACATCCTCAGTAGGGGGTGTGCAGGAGGCAGCTGATCGATGTTTCTCTCTCATTGATGTTTCTAACTCTCTATCCTTCTCCCTTCCTCTCTGTAAAAAATCAATAAATATATATTTTTTTTGAAAAAAAGAATCCAACCTGTGACCTTTTGGTGCATGGCTGATGCTCTAACCACTTAGCACACTGGCTAAAGCCAAATATCCCCTTTTTATTTTTTTGTATTATTTTTTAATCTGAGGATATTTTTTCCATTGATTTTTAGAGAGAGTGAAATGGAGAGAGAGAGACAGAGAGAAACACTGATGTGAGAGAGACACGTCGATTGGTTGCCTTCCACATGCTCCCAGCCAAGGCTGGGAGCAACAGAGATATTTGCCCTTGACTGGAATCAAACCCTGGACCCTTCAGTCTATAGGCCATGCTCTATCCACTGAGTCAAACTGGCTAACCATTTTTATAAGGACACCAGACATATTGGATTAGGGCTCACCCTATTCACCTTATTTTAGTTTGATTGCCACTATAAAGACCCTATTTCCACATATGGTCACATTCTGAGGTACTGAGGATTAGGACTCTTAAGGTAGCATTTTTTTTGGAGGACACAGTTTAACTCATGGAACCACCTAAGTTAGCTGGCAACATTTAAGCTGTTTTTTTCATCTATCTGTAAGTGAGAATAACCACCTGCCCTTGAAAATGTGCATCCCCACCAAGCCTTCTAATGGAAATCTGCTCTCTCAAATTGCTGGTTCCCAATCCTTGCAGAGTGGAGCTGTGCCTCTTCTGCACCTAAGGAGTAATAGTGACACTTACAGTGGTATTTAATCCCATGCCTGCTCTGGAGGTTGCTGCCAGGACTCCAAGTTCCTGTCCAATGACCTGCCTTTGCTGACAATCAGAGGGGTGTTACGGTGACCTCATGAAAGGGTGATGGCCCCCAAAGTGTGTAATGTCAGCCACAGAAGACCTACTTCTCCCACCAACAATGCCATCTCCACTATTACGGTTGTATTCTGCCCTTCCTCTTGAGTTTGGAGAGGACCTCAATGTAGAGGGCATTTGGTCCCAATAGTATCAGCTCTTAACGATCTTAAAAAGCAATCCCCCTTTTCAGCTGGCCATCCCCTCTACTGAGAAAACTAGGATTGGGGCTGCCAACTCGCTGAGGGTATTATTTATGATTTCTCCTTCCCTAATATTACAAATCTAATAGAGTTTACATCATGAGCCTCTGGAAAGCATGCCCATTATAAGCAGCCTGATGAGCCGCATCTGAGAACTTGGAGTTACAAGGGAGAAATGACATCACAGAGACCCAAAGATAATTGCATGATAGCACAATGAAAAAAAAAAGTGGTATGGCAACACAAAGTACCTAGGCATCTGATTGATTATCCCTTTATTATTGTGCATAACCCTCCTCCTGTCCTTGGACCTCATTCAGAAACCAGAAAGCTCACGAATCTGAAAGAAGTGTGATATCTTTGGCTTCCACCTGTGTGCCTCGCCTGGGTAACACATTCTCATATGTGTTGCAAGGCCCTGATTGAAAATTTTTGTTATTTTCCAAATTGGGGAGAGGCCAGACTCCTTCACTTTGATGCAGCTTTTCCTTTCCTTTTTAAAAAATACGTTTTTATTCATTTTTTTTAGAGAGAGAGAAGGAAAAGGGTTAGAGAGATAGAAACATAGTCTGGCTGGGCATGGCTCAGTGGTTGAGCCACGAGCTATAAAGCAGGAAGTTATGGTTTCGTTCCCAGTCAGGGCACATGCGCACATTGCAGGCTCAATCCCCATTGGGGGGCATGCAGGAGGCAGCCAATCAATGATTCTCATCATTGATGTTTCTATCTCTTCCTCTCAGAAATCAATAAAAATATATGTAAAAAGCAAAAAGAGATAGAAACAACAATGAGAGGAGTATCATCGATTGGCTGCCTCCTGCATGGTCCCCACCAGGACATATGTCCTGATCAGGAATTGAACCAGCAACCTCTTGGTTTCTGGGTTGACATGCAACCACTGAGCTACACTAGCTGGAAATTTTTAGCTCTTTACCCACCAATGCTCAGCACACAAACACTAAAAGCACCACTTTGGAGACCACATCCAACCATTTAGGAAAAAAGAAATCACGAAAGCCTCACACTACTGGAGGAATTATTTGTGAGGTCACAAATGTTGACTTCATCGACCACCCGATGGTGATGAGGAAGCTCTGCAGGCAGGCAGAGAGGTGTGCACAGGGGTTTTGGAGACCTTAATTATAAAAGTCAAATGGTCTTTATGATTGTGGGAGGAAGGTGAATTTCTTGAGAAAAATGACAGTTTTCTATTTCTATGATTCTTTTCATTAGTCAGTTGGCTATACCATGTGGGTTTTTTAAAAATAGAGTGGTAATGAAAGCAATATTACCAAGAGAAGAAAGCATTCTTCAGCTTTGGCTTTTAAAACCTGTGTTACAATGCATACATTTTGTGCTCATTATAAACACAAGGCCATTATTTCAGGTAAAAGAGAAAAGGATGCTTATTGTTTGTGATGCAACAAAAATTGAATAAGAAGGGCTGAACTGATTATCATTCAGTGCAAACTAGTTAGTTCTCCTGATTGACTCAAAGAACTTTTCCTACGTCTGTTAGAACATAACTGGAAACTGGTAAAATATAAGCCAGGTTCTCAGGTTGAATAGAAGAAGGTTGAAAGTTGAGTTATACCGTTCAAATGCTATCTGTTTTCATGGAGCTTAGAGAGAATTAAGGGGTTAAAAAACAAACAAAACACACACACACACACACACACACACACCTTTGTCTCAGTGATAAAGCTGAATGACTCAGGTGAGGAAATAAAAGAGAAAATACTATGCTGAGGAAAGTACAGGAGAGATGCTCTGGAACCAGGGTTTTAAAATATATTCAATCTGATTCTTCCCTGAGGCTGCTGAAAATGACCTACTGTCCATGTCACCCCTCAGCACAGAGGCGAAAAATAGTTACTGAAATTCTCTCTTTGGGAAAGAGTAGCCTTATTCTCTGTTCTGGTGCCAGGAGAAAAGGGATGATGCATGGTGAGGGGATGATGATAGAAAACCTGCACACACAGGAGGGCTCTTCCCTTTGCTTATCTAATCTAATAAAAGAGCAATATGCAAATTAACCATCTCTCTGGGATGCCTAATCCATGCCCACCAGCCAAGCCATGCCCACCAGCCAATCAGAACAGCTGTATGTAAATTAACCCAGCCAAGATGGCGGCTGGCAGCCATGGAGCTAGAGTAAACAGCAGGCTTCCATTGCAACTGCCTGCCTAGGCTGGCTGAGCCTCAGCTCATGGTAACAATGTTTCAATTATAGAAGCCACGGAGCTGAAACAAACAGGAAGCTTCCTTACCTGCCTAGACCCTAGCTCAAAGCAATAGTGTTTCAATTATAGAAGATAAATAAACCCTAGAAACCTGATTCCAGCCAGCCTTGCTAGGACCTTGGGTCAATGGGAGCTGTGGGCAGCCTGAAAGCCTGAAAATGGCCCTCAGCCCCTCACCCAGGCTGGCCAGGCACCACAGTAGAGACCCAAAACCTGAAGGGACTGTGGGCAGCCTGAAAACGGCCCTCAACCCATCACCCAGGCTTTCCACACCCCAATGGGGTGAGGGTCCACACTGGGGGGCTTGGCCAGCCTGCAAACAGCCACCAGCCCCTCACTCAGGCTGGCCAGGCTTGCCAGCAGGTGGACATCCCCTGAGGGGTCCCAGACTGTGAGAGGGCACAGGCCGGGCTAAAGGACAACCACCGTCCCCCCCCCCCCAAGTGCACAAATTTTTGTGCACCGGGCCCCTAGTTATAAGAGAGAACAGCCAAAGTGGACCTTGGCTCAAGAAAGTGCTGAAAAGCCAGTGTGGTGACTAAAACACAGAAACCCTGAGAATTTTTAGGTCAATCTCTATTATTACCAGTCATGTGACCTTAGGCAAGTCACAGCTGGTTCAGAGTCTCAGTCTCCTCTCTGTAATATGAGCATAAATCACTACTCTCCGAAGTACTTGTGTGATGAAGATTTGCAGGAACAACACGCATACAAATAACAGTGGCAAATGGGAGCAGAGACCGTTTCGTTGCTAACTGGGCTGGTGCCTGTACCCTGCAGTAATCTGGACTGCAGTGTGTTGTTTAAGCTCAATTAAGCTTCATGGATCTTTTTTCTCTGCTAAAAGGCCAGATCTTACTGCTAAGCAGCCCTTGGAGACCAAAACACTCAGTGTTTACACATGAAGAAGAAAAGAAAGCTAGAAAAATGGCTAGTTTACTAACAAAATCCAGATGCTAGGCAAGCTTGTCACATGAGGCTGGATGCTAAAGGTCAGAGAGAAGATTCCCCTAAAGCAGGTGTCTCAAAACATGGCTACCCTGACCATCAGAAAGTGTGGCCCGGTTAGTATGGAATTTGGAGTTAAGGGAGGCAGGAGCTAGAGGGGGCACCTCTATCTACCTGCCTTCTTACCTTAAAGGACTGAGGTGGCAATCAAATCAAATAGTAAGGTGAAATCTCTTTGTAAACTGTAAAGTGCTGGAAATATCAAGGGCTATAATATTTAGCATTAGAGAGAGGACGTGAGAGAGATTTTGCTAATGAACCACCACAATAAACCACCATAGCAGAAACAGGCCTTGAAACATCTTTGAGCCTCTCTCTTCAGGAAATGCCAATCTAGTTTTGACGCAGGAAAGTCAGAATAAAGAACAAAAGCCTCAAGCTCTGCCCTTCCCCCTTTCTGTCTTGGCTAGAACATTGCAGATATGACTTTTAGTGACCACCTGTTCCCCTGATGCCCCCTCCCCAATTTCCTATAGTTAAGACAAACAAAAACCAGTCTCAACTGGTTTCTGCAGCCATATTGACCTAAAAGTGGCCAACAGGGCCATGACAATATCATTATAGTAGAATTGCATTGTGGTTTTGGAACCACTCTGACCCCAAATCATTATGATGGTTCCAGGATGATTAAAATAAACAAACAAAAAATCACTATCTGGAGAGGCGGGACAAGGACCAACCATGTTGGCAGTAACCACACCAGCTTCAGAAACAGAAAATCACCCTATCCCCACCCTGCCTATGTTTAATGAAAACCTTCCACCCACACCCCACTTGGGTGTCTCATTCTCCGAGGTCATTCACTCTCTCTGCAGTGTGTACTTTTCTTTTAATAAATCTAATTTCCTGAATCTTCCCATCTAGCTCTCAAATTCTTTCTTGTGTGGCGACAAGGACCTGGATCTTGTTATTGGGTTGAGACCTCCCTTGGTCTTTCTGGGTGCCCCCTGGCATGAGTCTTAGCAGTGAGCTTCTAGAAAACATTGGGTTTTCAATTCTATTGAACAAACTGGAAGTAGGGGGTGATTACTAGAAAACCCAGCTTCACACAGTGACATTGACACTGGTATTTGACATATAAAATTAGAGTGCTGAGTCTAGGGACCTGCCTCTGGGTCCTGCCTGCTTGCTGTCAATGGGAGGCTCTTGTAATACACTGATAGAAAAACACAGTGTACAGAGAAATTAAGTTATTGGCTCCTTAAATACTTTACTCTGAGGAGCAATTCCAAGTTTCTATTCAAATTTAACATTTGAATACTAAATTTCCTCTTTCATTCCCTTAGATTTCTCTTTCCTTTGTTATCAAAGAGACTTCAGGAATCAGAACCAATCTAAATGTTGAGCAGCATAGAAGTGGGTAAATATATTGTTACACCCATACAATGGGACACTATGGAACCAGATGTGAGATAAGTGTCATGTAATGAACTAAGCGACAAAAACATCTTACAATGTAGTAGATAAGCTTGGATTTCATTTTAGTAAGACAAACAAAATCCATAATTGTATGGGGAAAAAGCTATATTTATTTTCTTCTTTTCGTTTTTCTTTATATTCCACATTTTCTATAAAGAATATACAGAACCATTTTATTATTAAAAAGTAATAAATTACAAATAATAAATTTTTAAAGGACTTATTAATTATTTTTAACTCATTAAAGCTTAGCTTCAATTCTAAAGTGAATCTTGGAAAATGTGATACCTCAAAACCATGATGTTTTTCAGATCCATTCATATTGGCCTGAAAATATATAGCCCCACACCCTGGGGCCTGATGCCTGGGACCAAAGAGTGGCAATGGGGCGTGCGGTACCTTCTGGAGAAATCTGGAAGCAGCCTGAAAACTTCTAGCATGGCCCCAGGGAGAATCAATGGGATTCTTTCAAATAAGATTTTCCCTGTGCTCTGAAGAGGTTCTGGGTATGCTACCTCAAAATATGCCACGCCAGCATTAGGATTATTTTGAGCTGAAGGCAGTTGAGAAAAATAGAGGTTGATCTCTCTGTCCTTCCCCCTCCCCCCACACCCCACTTGCCTGAAAGCAGAACACACATTCCCCTTGTGAAGGTGTCCTTCTCCTAACTCCCATTCTAGGAAAGGAATAATAACCTTATCACTAGAAAGTAAATGAATGCTGCAGAGAAAGAATCTACACAAACAAACCTTACTAACTGGCCCACTAGTTTCTCCATATACTTATCTTCCCCCAATTTGCCAACCCTTCTCTATAAATTAATTGTTATTTACTAAGATACTCTATGAATCCGAGTTCTAACCAGCCCTTAGTTACTCATCATTGAGTTCTCCCATATATATGCACATTGCTCATGTTGATAAATTCATTCTGAAAATCTCCTTTTTAATTGATGTATTTTTACCGTTTACATTTAATGTAATTATTTATATCTTTGTATTTAGGTCTAGCATTCTATCATTTGTCTTCTGTTTGTTTCTTCAGTAGTTCATTCACCTGTTTCTCTTCTTCCATTTTTCTTTAGGTTATTTGAAAATTTTAATTTAGCTATTGTGCTTTTACTACATTTTAACAGGTTTTTTTAGTAGCTAGACTTAACTTTTCATTATTTAGAATCAATATTTTACCACTTCAAATGGGGTTTAAAAACCTTACCAGCATGTAGGTCCCTCCTTCCCTTTATGTTGTAATTGTATCATATATTACATCAACATATATTGAAAATGACATCTTTTCAACAAACTATTCTTATGCACAGTCACTTCCTTATCAACTTTATAATCAATTTGTCAATGTCATTAAAGAGTTCATCTTGGGTTTTTATTAATTGCAATAAAATTATAAATATTTGGGGGAGAACTGCTATTACTTAATAAAGCATTTGACACATAAGAATTCTTAGTATTTGTTGAGTGAATGAGCAATTTGAATTACTGAGGATACCCACAGAGGAACATGGGATGCTTTTCATTTACTTACATATTTTAAGTTGTTTTTTTAAAAATAAGTTTATATTAGAGTAGTTAATCTACACACGAGTGGTTAAGTTGACCCAGCCATAACCCTGACTCCCTTGGCCATACTGATTTGTCCAGGGATGGACATTTGACCCAAGTTGTGACACCAATAACCCTTATCAGAATTTTAAATTTGGCAAGAGAGAAATCATTGTAGTTTCTCTGACGTGGTGGATAGAATGAAATCGAGACCTGCCATTAAGGGTAGCCATAACACTGTTCCATATAAGGAAAGTCTGCCAAAGGCAGGAGAGGGATTTATTCCTTTCCTGATTGCAGTTATTCCAGGAGCCCAACTGAAATGGTATTCTTGCAATTAACCAAGTGACAACTCATTCTTTTAGAGTAAGCTTGTTCAAATTGAGTTTCTGTAACTTAAAATTGAAAGCATCCCAGCAGTCATAAATATCCATAATGATTCAGAGAGTTATCTCTAAGGTGCTGAGTAAAAATCACTAAAGAAACTACTTTCATGAATAAGTAATGATTATTACTATTTAATTAATCATTAAGTATTGATATATGAATGGTAGCTTTCAAAGTATTTAAGAATACTTGGAAACTATTTTTAAAGGTCATTTAAGCATTTTCCTTGTTTATTTTTCCCAACTTAATTAGCCTAGTAAATGGTAATCAATCAAAAACAAACTTATGGCTAGCCTCTGTTAAATTATCTAAAATTATGAATTAATTAAATATTATAGTGTTACTTTTTTCAAGTAATAAATAAGGTGCCATAATTAGAAACCTTTTATATTTTAAGAATAATAAAAAAATCTTGCTTGCTACATTTTTCTTTCTATATCCATCAGAAGATAGTTTGAGGATCTCTAAACTCTTGGCACTGTGCAGGGGCTAAACAGCCATAGATAATTAATGTGTAATTGTGTGGAATCCATTACTCCTTTATCTTTAATATGTAGTAAAAGCCATTGGAATATATATCCAGAGGCTTGGATTCAATAGTCCTGATGTCTCTTGTAAGGCATCAGACTTAATTATCCCATCCCTATGTCCTCCCTTTCCTGGTCTGTAGGTGGAAGTAGGATCCACAGAGGAGAGCATGAAGCTATTGGACATGGGACAGTAGAGAGAGTTCTTTAGGCCCTTGGAGATGAAGAATAAGGATGACTATTTTAGTTGACACCAAGGTTCTGAAATCATTGCTGGGTTTCTATAGAGTCAGAGTTTATAGATGATCATGTGGCCAGTTTGGAGGATGTAGGGCCAACACTACACTCACCTTCAAATGTCAGGTCCTCTTAATTATGCCATTCAACATTTATTCTAGATTCTGCCTATCATCTCTTTGGGGTCCTCATTTTAAACACAAATACTTCTAGGAGAGGCAAAATATTGCTGCAATATTGTTATGCTTTAGCAAAAATGGGTTTGTCAATATCCCTTTAATCATCTTCATGGCAACCTCATGATCACAGACATCATTTTATCAGGTGCTGATTTTATTCCAGACATGCCATATCTGGGTCAGCAATGGTGCATACACAGACACTTAAACACAATTTAAAAATCATTTATAGCAGTTATAGATGAATCAGTCAATTATAAATTACTTATCAAAATCCTTCAAGCAAAATAAATTGCTTTTTTAATCCATTTATTAATATCCAGTTTCATAGAGCAGCATAAAATAATTTATATTTGGGTTTGAAATGCACTTTGTGCATTTGTTTAAATGTAAGTGTAGAATTCTAGGAATATTTCTTTCATAGTTTAAGTGTTTTTGCACCCCTTCCTCCCATAATCTGTTAAAATCCTAATACCCAATGTGATGGTATTAAAATGTGGAGCCTTGGGAGGTGCTTAGGTAATGAGGGTGGGTCCCTTGTGAATGGAATTAGTGCCCTCCTAGCCTCTTCCTGTGAGGATACAGGGAGAAATTGGTAGTCTGCAACCCATAAGAGAGCCCTCACCCACCCATGCTGACACTCTGATTTTGGTCTTCCAGCCACTAGAACTGTGAAAAATAAATGTTTGTAATTTATAAGCCATCCAGTATGTGGTATTTTGTTATAGCAGCCCCAGAGGGCAAAGCCAGCTTCTAAGCAAAAAGTAACATGGCACGATATGAAAGTCTCTATCAGAAGAGCAGGGGAAATTTTTAGGGTTTCAAAAAACTTTCTTGATGCCAACTGGCTCATCATTCCGCCCAGGAAGGGAAAAGTACACAGACTACTAGACGGGCACAGCCTCCATCCAGGCTTCATTGTCCATGCTGCACATTTCTGGATGCCTGCTTGGGTGGGGTCAAGTTGGGAGGAGAGAGGAAAGAGGACACTTTCACTTTCCCTGAGAGCAGTATTGTGAATGGCTGACTAATCTATTCCAATCTATCTACATATCTATCATCTATCTGTCTATCTATCTGCCAGTCTATCTATATGCCTATCATCTATCTGTCTATCTAATTTCTTCCTCCCCTACCTTATTGTCGGGGAGGAAGAAATTTTACTCTACTCTCCTAGGTCCTTCTAGCTGGTCTAAGACTTAAATGACATAAGGAAGATTTTAACAGAAGAAAATTTAAATTTTAATATGTGCTTTTGGGAGAATTCACATAAACATAAAAATTCCAAACATAATAAGGCACCATGATATAATATATATATATATATATATATATATATATATATATATATATATATATATATATATATATATATATCATTCTGGAGTAATGAGAAGGAGGTAGGGACCTAGGACTTCAAAGGAAAATAAGGCAATTCACAGAGAGATGAAAATAATTAATATTTAGTAAACAAATGTTTTCTGGGCCATCTAGAGACAAAGGGTCACAGAGAGAACTTTGATCTTGCTAGGTTCCTCATTGTTTACCACACTAGTCATACTATACTATGCTTGTCTATGACCATAGTTCTTCGAATAGGTCTTCTATCTTAAATTCCCATAGGCATTTAAGGTTGGAGGAAGGCCAAAAGTTGTTCCTCAGCCTTTTGTTCCTTAAAAATAAAATAACCTTCTCATTAGAAAGATACTTTTCAGGGTGGCAAAATTTGCTTCTCTACATTATCAATATATATGCTGAGATGCATTTTTCTGTTTTGTCACAAATTCTTGTGCAAAGTTCTTAATTAGAATAATCCTATATAATAAAAGGGTAATGCAAATTGACCCTAAAGGTGGAACAACTAGGAATGACTGGTCACTATGACATGCATTGACCACAAGGAGGCAGATGCTCAATGCAGGAGCTGCCCCTTGGTGGTCAGTGCACTTCCACAGGGGGAGCACCACTCAGCCAAAAGCCAGCTCATGGCTGGTCAGAACAGCAGCAGTGGCAGGAGCCTTTCCTGCCTCTGTAGCAGCTTTAAGAATGTCCAACTAATAGCTTAGGTCTGCTTGCCACTAGTGGGCCTAAGCCATTGGTCAGACATCCCCCAAGGGCTCCTGAGCTACCAGTTAGGTCTGACTGCCAGTTTAGGCCTGATTCCCCCAGGGAGCAGGCCTGAGCCAGCAGGTGGACACCCCCGAGGACTCCCAGACTGTGAGAGGGCACAGGCCGGGCTGAGGGCCACCCCTGAGTGCATGAATTTTCATGCAACAGGCCTCTAGTACATTATATAGTTGCAGTTGGACAATCCAGGTTGATTGCTGGATTTCAGCCAGTGCGGTTGGCTCTCCACACTTCGGTCACCATCTAGGCCACTTACCCTGTGCAACAGGCATGCTGCCTTTTCTGTGATTATATGATGACTAGGGGCCTGGTGCACAAAAATTTGTGCACTCAGGGGATCCCTCAGCCTGGCCTGTGCCCTCTCACAGTCTGGGACCCCTCAGGGGATGTCCACCTGATGGCGTGCCTGGCCAGCCTGGGTGAGGAGCTGAAGGCCATTTTCAGGCTGCTCACAGCTCCCATTGACCCAACGCCCCGGGGGAGGCTGGCTGGAATCAGGTTTCTGGGGTTTATTTATCTTCTATAATTTAAACTTTGTTGCCTTGAGCAGAGGCCTAGGCAGGCAGGTTCCTCTATCGCTGGTGCAACAGAAGCCTCCTGTTTGCATTAGCTCCATGGCTGCCGGCCACCATCTTGGCTGGGTTAATTTGCATACAGTCATTCTGATTGGCTGGTGGGTGTGGCGTAGGTGTAACAGATGAAGGTCAATTTGCATATTACTCTTTTATTAGATTAGATACCTGAGTTATTCTGGGCCTCATAATTATTTACTTCTTGAAATCACCTGTGGCCACCAGCAAGGATTTGAAATTCAAGTGCACTTAGTTGAAATTTACATACTTTCCCAGCATATAGCCTTTCTTCTCTCCTAGTCCCCAGCATGCCTATCTCCCTTCTCTAATTTTCTTTTCTTTTTCTCTTTCCCAAAATGTGTATAATCATCTGACATACTATGTATTTAATTTGTTTATTGGTTTGTCCTCTGTGCTCTCACCCTACTACAAATAAGCTCTGTGAGTTAAGAAATTTTTGTCTTGTATTGACTATTGTGTCCCTGGCATTAGAGTATCTGGCACATGATAGGTATTCAGTAATAATTATTGAGTAAATAAATAACTTTTTATAGGCATAAAATTTCCATCCATTTTAGTACAAGATGGATGGGAATTTTTAAAACTACAGAAAAGCACCAAGAAGAAAATAAAAACCACCACCCACAATACCACCAAACAAAGATGTTAATATTGTGGTTGTCAGACTGTGGGGCAGTGTAATGGCCACTGTAATGAGAAGGTATCTTCCAACTGAAAAAGAAAGTAGGCAACTTCATAAAATAGAACAGACTTTATTATAGGATAATTTACTTACAGAGATAGGGTCAGTGCAGACAGATGACCCGGCAGTTCTGCACACATTATTCTCTGCTGCCAGCCTCCTGTTACAGAACTTTTTTACGTTATAACTCAGGTACTAATGATTGACAAGACAAAGAGACAAACAATGCAGAGGCACCAGGGGTCTTGTGGTAAATGATTGCTCATGACTGATACTCTCACCAGTTTTATATTGATCTTGGTTGTCATGCTATTCCTTGCAAAAATATTTAAGGTTACATTTGAAGGAACATAGATAATCAGCAACTCAAAGGTTTTAAATATGCTTGCTAAGGACAGTGAGGTTGGCCAAAGGTCACAGCATAAAAGTTAAAAATGAAATCCGAACACAGAGATGGAGCTGGTTTTGTTCACAGCTACATCTATAGAGAATATAAATATATTCAGTGTGTCCTTTTTCTCAATGTGTAATGAACACAATTAGAATTGTGCCCTGGTCAGGTAGCTCAGTTGGTTAGAGCATTGTCCCTGAATGCCAAGGTTGTGGGTTCGATTCCCAGGCAGGGCACATACATATTATGTGTGATTACTCCCTAATTAGAGGTAAAGAAAGCGCGGCTCAGCAAAGCTCAGGAAGTGGACCAGTCTTGAAGTGCTGACTGATGCCAGAGCTGAGATGGGGGATGGCTGCCTGGCTTATCACCTCCATATTCTTTCCATTTTGCCATTCGTGCCCTAAGTGGCAAAAGAGAGGAAAGAGGGAAGGAGAAGCTCCTGGTTATAAACAGTTTACAATACTTAGTGTCATTTCTGCCCAAAACTCCCATTCAGGATATTTAGAGCCTAAAGGAACATTTTTTTAAATTAGCTAAAAGCAAGATTGTAAATCATGTGACTTTCAGTGCATGACAGATGATAGGTTTAATATAACCTAAGATAAAGTTCAATTACTAGTCTTTCTGATTCAGTAATCTTTTGGGAGACAGATATAGTAAGAACATGAACTTATTATTATTCCACCTTGGTATAGGGAAAGTATTTAAGGCAGATTTGGTAGACTGCAAATTTTTTAGATTCCACACGGCACATCATCAGTCTGATAAACTTGCTGTAGGCTGACTCTTAGCTCTTCCAGCACAGGACAAAAAGAAAAGCTGATTTAATCAGTTGGGCAAAGGTGTAGTGTGGGTAGCCACTCCAGTGTGTGTCTACCACAACCTATGTCATTTTTCAAAACAGCCTAACAGTGCACTGATTTGGTTGTATGTGGGTGTACATGTAAGAATAGTAGATGAATATTTGGAAGAAGATACTCCAAAACGGTGGCATGACTGTTTATGAGTGGTAAGTTTATGAGTGTGTTATATTCTTCACAATTTATGCATGTACAGTAAAATTCTTCATGCAACAATATGAATTAGGCCACAATGCCATTAACACTTGGCCACACTCCTCAGCCAAGTCCCATTTTGCTAAAAGGTTTACGTTCTAGGAGATGGACCGTTGTTAGAAAATTGAAGAGAGGGAGAACCTGCTAAGGAAATGGTAGACAGTCCTTCTTGAAAAACAGACGATTTGAAGTGTGTCATGTTGTCCCAGTATTCTCAACCCTGTTTTCTCTAGATTGAGTTGACAAAATGGACACCAGCTCATTAGAAGATCCCTGGACTTCTAATAGCTACAGGACCCAAACATCCTCATCCATATTTATATCAGAGTGGGCATCTACCACCAGGTGGCATCAAACCACATCTGGGACCAGAAAGGATTTGGAGAACTTGGTTAGACGTCCAGAATGTCAGGCAAGCTAGTTCTTCATGTGCTTGCTCAGGCCATTTTACATATTGACTTATTACATTATGGTGGGATCTCACTGCATTACTTTCTTCTTCCGAACTAATAAATACTTTAAATTAATTTTTTGGTAGATGATTCATTGACTTAGTTCAGATCTCCAATGAAGTAATGGATTTACACAATGTTCTACCATCTCTGCTAACAACACAGAAAAGGAAGACAAGCAGACATTTTTCTATCTCCTGGTGAGAGAAAGGAATGATGTATATGAAATCTTGTCAGAATATCAAACCTGTATCGGCTCAAGCCTTTAGATATAACCTTCAGTTTACAGACACACTGGGAAGAACGGAACATTTAAAAGGACACCATGGAACCAATCAGCAAAAATCTGGAATATAGGAAATTATTACACTCTTAAAAAATAAAGTTTAATATGGTGATGGAAGGAGATTTGACTTTGAGTACTAATATACAGTTGAATATATAGATGCTGTATTATAAAATTGCACACTTGAAACATATAATTTTATTAACCAATGTCACACCAATAAATTTAATAACAAAAAGTATAACTAAATAAAATTCAAGGGGAAAATTAAAATGAAAAAGAGGGGGAAATGGACGATTTAGTAATCAAATGTCATCTGGATCATGACATAAACAAACCAACTAACTGTATGGAAAAAAATGAGCATAATTTTAAACACTGACTCATGATATTTAAGTTATTGCTAAAATGTTACCATGTAATAATAATAGTGTGTTTATATTTTTAAATATGCTCTTATACTTTAAAGGTAAGTACTAAATATTTGCTGATAAAATTGTATAATGCCTGAAATTTGCTTGAAAATAATCCAGGGGGCGGGGGGTTGAGAGTACAGATAAAACAAGATTGGTCATAAGTAGGTAAGTGTTAAAGTCAAGTAATGGATATATGGGATTCACTTTATTCTCTTTTTCTGTGTTTAAAATGTATGTTAAAAAAAAAAAGCTAAAAGAGAAATTGCAAAGTTTCCATTCCATCCTCTCTTCTTCCCAGTTCCCATTTCTCCCTAGGTAATAATTATTTGTAGTTTCTCATTAATCCTCTCAGAGTTTTATGCAATAAATTGTTTTTATAATTGGAAATACATTAAAGTCTGTATTTTTTAAGAGACAGATTTCTTGGGAGCATCTGACTTTCAACGTATCAGTTGACAGTTATTTGAATTCATTCCTTAAGACTGATGCTCATTTCCTTTCTGAGTTCCATGGACACAGCACCAGATCACTAGGACCAACCAGGCTACGTGTGTGAAAATAATGACGGCAGAATCGTTCCTGGTGACGGTTTCCATGGGAATGAAAATGAATCAGTGCAAAAAAAAAACTCTTAAATTTCAGCCTGCGGGTCGCAGAAGGCCATTCCATTTTCAAAGGGCTGTGGCTGTTTACAGCTTATGTTTAAGGGAGATGACAAGATATCAAACATAAATTTATTTCATTGGAGAACATTACCTAATCATATGTATGAAAACCCAGCCATTATTCAGGGAGATCTGCCTGTACACAGCCTTGGTTGTGAGTGGCTGGTGAATACCATCATCTTCAATTTGACTGGGATCGTTCTGAAACTCTGCCATTCTGTAGCGTTTTAGAATGGAAGGTAGATTTATGGGCGTCTTGAAGGATACTGGTTTACAACCTTGAGTAGTATTGAGGGCTCTTCCTGTGGACTAATTGGAATGCAATGAATGTAGAGCTGAAAATTGGGATTAATTCAAATTAATCTTTGACAAGAAGCAATACACAAAGAGTTTGAAGAAAGACAGCAATGGCAAAATTCTTAAATGGAAATAAGTTTTGAGAGAAGCTATTTAAGGATATTTCAAATAATTTAAACAATTATACTCAATTCAAAGGCTGTTTGTACATCTGTCTTCTTATTGTTTAATAATACTAGATTGTGGTTGCAGAACAATATGCGGTCTCTTCTTTATGCACATCCAGCAGCATGAATCTTGGCAATAGACCATCTGGGAAAATTGTCTTTTTGGATGATGAGCTGCCAGGTTAAGAGAATTATATTCCTGTTATCATGCCTTCATTATCAGAGCATTTTATAAAATATGTTTTTTATATGACATGGGGGTATTGTGATAAGAATTAATATAGCATTTTAACAAGCAGCTTAAGAAAGCCAAAGTGTGGTGGTTTTAGATTTATATATACAATATTATTTAGGCAATGTAGATAACATTAATGGCATCTTTTTAAAAAACTATGTAATTAACATCTATTTCTATAAGTGAATCACAAACATAGGAATAATATGAAGCATATTTAGCTAAGTCATTAAAATAGAAAAAGGGAAAATGAGTTTCATGTGTAACACTAGAGAAAAAATTAATTCCACTTTCTGGGGTTTGGATTTGAGAGAGAGAGAGAGAGAATTGAGAAGAAGGGACGAAAGGACCAATGCTGCATTGAAGAAAAATAAAAAAATCATAGTTTTCTCACTCAGGTTAAAAGCTGTAAGTAATCGAGCTATGCAGTGAACCTTTACGTGGGTAAACGTCAGAATCTCCTTTGAGGCATGAGACATTTAAAGCTAATTAACAGTTATTAATATTGGAAAATTCCCCAGGCTTCAAAAAACATTTTCTCATAGAAACATGTAGTGAAGACAGGTGTTTGAGAAGAGCACCCTGTTTTCTCTAAGTGAGAGATGGAAGACAAAGCAATGAAAAAAACACAACTAACGGTGAACATAAACACACAAAACAACAACTAACAGCTGACAGACTCTAGACAGAGGGACAATGGCGCTGGCATTATGAAGAATGGGAGTGTTTGCAACACGGCATAAACTCTCAGCAGTGTTCCTCAGATTATTGTGACATTCCTCTTTCTCTCTCTTTTTGTACAGTTCCATATTTCTCATTTAGAAAACACTATGCAAATATATACAAAAGCAATATTACCTTTTGCTTTTTTTATTTATCCCAGGATTGACTTATAATGTTGTATTTTCACAACTGCCAGCCAAATGGAGTTCCAACTGTTAAAAGTACAAAAGTTCAAAATTTACTTACTGATTTTCAAGCTTTCCAGGTGCATATTTAATTTTTTACACATATATATTTAAACTATTGTTTTGGGGTACTTTGCTGATAATCTTTAATACTTTTAAATTTTTAACAAAGAATTAATTTAGGTACAATTTAAGTTATTCTCTACTTGAAGCCTGGTGCACAAATTAGTGCACAAGTGGGGTCCCTCAGGATGGCCTGTGGGGATCAGGCCCCAGCTCGCACCCCCAGCCTTGCAGTACCACAGCCCCTCTGGCACCCCTCCGTGACCTGGCACCGTCCCCTCACCTGCTCCATTATCCTGCCTGTGGGGTGACCTATCGTGGCAGGCTCCCTGCCCAGCTCCCTCAGCACCTGGGAGCCGGGAGGTGGCCTGCCCCCCCTCACCCCCGCCACTGCCACTGGTCACCATCAGTTGGTGCCAGGCTGTCTGTGGAGCTATCAGACGGGGCCAGGCCCCCCACCCAGCTCCCTCAGTTCATTGGATTCCCGCTGGCACCTGCCTTGGCCTGGCATTACCCACTCACCTGCTCCATCATCCTGCTATGGTCCTGCTCTCGTTAGGGCCCATAGGGGCTGGCAGTAATGTCTATGTTCCAGTAGGCACTGTCTGTATAAACCTCTACAACAACCATTTCCTGCAGACATAATTCCACACCTATACAAGGCTTGACACTGGACTAGACTATATGGGTGTTTGATAAATATTTTGTTGATCTGTTAAAGAAATTGAAGCTGAGGAATTACATAAGTCATCTAAAATCATCTGCTTAGTAAGTGGCAGGCTTGAGATGCATAACTTAAATTTCTGATTCCAAATGCATGCACTCTCTAAAACTCTTTCTTTTAGAATCACAATGTGTGCTGATATTGGATTAGAATCCATTTAAAAACAATGGAGCCCCCTGAAGAATTATTTATGAATGTACTATATCAGAATGGTAGCAAGTTGTTTTTTTTATTTAAGATCTGTGAATTTATCTCTGACTTTGGCTTTAGAATTTAGTAATCACAACTCCCCTCAGAAAATAAATCTATAACCTGTCAACCGGGTTACAATATCGGGGTCCTTACATGAAAATTGGTTAGTGGAATTTCACAGGCACGTCTTGGAGTATGCTTTGGGATCAGAAGATGGACTGCAATAATAAAAATGGGCTGCAAACCTTCTCCAGATCATAAAATGCAAAAGTTATGTCAGGATAACATATGGGGCTGGTGGCCTTCCTACAGAGAACTAAATTCAGAGAGATATTTCAGGGTCTTATTCTTAGGGAGAGGACTGTGTAGTTGGGTATTCATCCATTTTAAAATATTTCATTCAATAAATACTCTCCAAGTTCATTTTCAGTTCATTTAATTATAATTTAAGTAACATTTCCTCACCTGTAAAGTGTGTGTGGCTCTTTTGGGGGATAAGTCATAGAACCTACCTAGTAGAGTTGTCAAAATTAAATGAGAGTTTAGTTTCTAAAAATACGTTAGCTGTGACTATTAGCTTTATAGTGCCCTTGGCACTGTGCTGGGTGCTGGAGATTCCAAAACAAATTTGACGTTAGTACTCTCCTCAGGACTCATAGTTCAGTGGAGGGAGATCAGTAAGTTAAAGTCATTCAGATAAGACAGTGGCCAGTTATGTAGGATGCAGAGGGAATACAAAGGAGGAAGTAACCAAGTATATTTGGGTGTCAAACTAAGTTCTATGCAGGAGATAACAATCTGAGTCTTAAAGGACAACTAGATATTCTGCAGGTGGGGCTAAAGAGGGTGCATTCCAGGCAGAGGGGCCTGTAGGAGCAAGAGTAGGCTCAGAGTCATGGGAAGCCTGGTCTGAAAGAACTGCTTGTTTACCAGTAAGGCCAACGATAGGTGCTTGTTGATGAGAGGAAAGAAGTGAGTCTTGGGATAGACCAATTGATGAAAGACTTTGTCCTATTAGCAATGAAAAACCACTGAAGTGCCTTCAATGGGAGGGTATTGCAGATGCTTTAGAAAAATCTTCAGTAAAAGTATGGAAGCTAGATTGAGGTGGGGCATAGAGAAAGGTATAAAACTGAAGTTTGGAAGAACAGACAGGAGATTACTGTAGCAGATCAGGCAAGAAATGAAAATAGCTTGAACTAATAGCAGTGACATTGGGCTCAGAAAGGATGACACATTCAAGAGACATTAAGAGGACAGAATAGATAAGACATTGGGATTGATTGAGGGGGTGACAGTGAAAGGAAGGTTGGGTACCAATATTTCTGACATTGGTCCTCAAAGTAGGTCCAATCATGTGGGGAATGGAGGATGTGATAATATACATAATGAATTCTGCTTTGAACACAGGAAATTCAAGATGCTGGTAGAACATCCTGGTGAAATATGCAGTTAGCCATTGAACGTATGACTGCTGAGTGTAGGAAGAGGTGAGGTTAGAAATACAAATTTGGAGGTCATCAGCATATCAATGAACATGAAAACTACAGATATGGTTCCTCGGAGAGACTATGTATGCAGATAAAGAGTGCTATGGACAAAACATTGATAATCCAACATGTAAGGAATAGTGGAGAAAGAAAAGCCTGAACAAACAAGGCTAATAAAAATAATCAAGGAGATAGAGTTTGAAGCAAGAGAAAGTGGAGTCCCAAAATGTCAATAGAAGTCTAGAATCTCAAGAAGGCTATCAGTATCAAATAGCATAAAAAGTACATGAATCCTGAAAAAAGCTTATTGGGTTGAGGGTTTGTTGTTATTGAAGTCTTTACTTGGTAGTTTCAATGGGAGATGAACTGGGCTAGGTTTCCTAATATATGTAGTCATGTGTGTGCTCGTGTGTATGTTAGTGTGTGTTTGTGTGTGTGCGTATGTACATATATATTTCCTCTTAACTACATTGCTGGCTTCATAAGACTGCCTGAATATTTCTTGTCGTATGTGTCCCTTCTACTCATTTCTATCTAATCTAATAAAAGAGTAATATGCAAATTCACCATCTCTCCAAGATGCCTAATCCACACTCACCAGTCAAGCCACAGCCACCAGCCAATCAGAGTGGCTGTATGCAAATTAACCCAGCCAAGATGGCAGCTGGCAGCCACAGAGCTAGAGTAAACAGCAGGCTTCTGTTGCAACTGCCTGCCTCGGCTGGCTGAGCCTCTGCTCACAAGTAACAATGTTTCAATTATAGAAGCCACGGAGCTGAAACAAACAGGAGGCTTCCTTACCTTCCTAGGCCTCGGCTCAAAGCAATAGTGTTTCAATTATAGAAGATAAATAAACCCCAGAAACCTTATTCCAGACAGCCTTGCTGGGACCTTGGGTCAATGGGAGCTGTGGGTAGCCTGAAAGCCTGAAAACAGCCCTCAGCCCCTCACCCAGGTTGGCCAGGCACCCCAGTAGGGATCCAAAACCTGAAGGGACTGTGGGCAGCCTGAAAATGGCCCTCAGCCCATCACCCAGGCTTTCCACACCCCAATGGGGTGAGGGTCCACACTGCGGGCTTGGCCAGCCTGCAAACAGCCATCAGCCCTTCACCCAGGCTGGCCAGGCTTGCCAGCAAGTGGACATCCCCTGAGGGGTCCCAGACTGTGAGAGGGCACAGGCCAGGCTGAGGGACCCTCCGACTGCACAAATTTTTGTGCACCGGGCCCCTAGTTCTTATATATTTATGCTGACTTGATAGTTGAAATATTTATATATCAAGTTATAAATTTTTAAGAGACTAAATGTCATAATTGTCAGTGTCTCTCAAAGTTTCAGCTGTAAAAATATGGACAAGTAGAAGTACTTTCCTCAGGGTTCTTCTTCCCAAATAAAATGTCTTTTGGCAAAGAGGAAAGAGCAACTCTTTATGATTTCAGTCACATCTATTCAGAAAATGTCCTGAAAGGATCCCATTTTAATAGAAAGATCTGGCAGACTTGCCAAATATTCCTTAAATCAGTTCAATATGAAGCAGTGTCTTGTAACTTCTTCCACAGGGTGATTTTTTTTTAAAGTTCTAAGAAAGTCTAATGAGATGATTGTTACATAGATTACTCCATGGTGAGCACAGAATCTCAACACTGCAGCACTCTATTCTCCAATTTAACTCAAAGTCAAAAATATATACAAAAAAATCCATATTTGAATTTTTAACTTTTTCGTTTTAAAAACTTATATATTTTTTGGAATTTGTAAAGGTAGTATAGAGTGGTCCCATATTTCTTTCACCTAATTTCCTCCAGCGTTTACATAATACATAACTATAGTACAATATTCCAAACCAGGAAGTTGACATTGGTGAAATGTGTGTATATAATTCTATGGGACTTTATCACAGGAATAATGGGATGACATTGTAGCCACAATGGCAGTCAAAATATGATGCTATTTCATCACTGTAACAGATTCCCTCATATTACCCTTTTTGTCATTTTTAAAATGTCATATAAATAGAATAATACAATATGTGATCTTTTTGAGGTTGGCTTTTTTCACTCAGCATATTGGCCTTCATCCATCCAAACTGTTGCAAGTAACAACTGTTCATTCCTTTTTTACTGCTGAGTAGTATTTCCTGGAATGGATGCACCACAGTATGTTTATCCATTCACCCAGTGAAGGACAGGTGGAATATTCCAGTTTTTTAGCTTTTACAAATAAAGCTGCTATGATCATTTATGCACAAATTTTTGTGTGAATTAAGTTTTTATTTCTCTGAGATAAATGCGTAGGAGTGTATTTGCTAGGCCATATGGTGAGCATATATATATCTTTCATAAGAAACTGGAGAATTATTTTTCAGAGTGGCTGTATACCGTTTTACAATCCCAATAGCAGTGTGTGAGAAATCCAGTTTCTTTACATCCTCAGAAGCATTTAATATTGTCACTATTTTTTTAGCTTCTTTAATAAGTGTATTGATAGATCATGATCTTAATTTACCCTAGTAATGTTGGACATATAGTCCAGTAATGGACTAGTAATGTTGAACATCTTTTCATGTGCTTATTTGCCATTTGTATATCCTCTTCAGTGAAATGTTGTTTATGTCCTTTGCTTGTTTTCTACTGAATTTTTAAATGTTGAGTTTGGGAGTTCTTTATAATAGATCAGATGCCTGGTGCATGAATTTGTGCACAGGTGGGGTCCAGCTGGCCCACCCTAGGGGGAGGAGCTGAGGGCCATTGGACAGATAGCCCCACCCCTAATGGGAGGGATGATTAGGAGCAGGGCCATGGGAGGTTGGGGAGGTCTATTGGACCCCCATTTAGGCTGGTTGGCCACTGCAGTGAGCATCATAGCAACCAGTCATTCTAGTTGTTCTGGTAGTTCTGGTCACTTGGTTTTTAGATAGATGATAGATAGATAGATAGATAGATAGATAGATAGATAGATAGATAGAATAGCTATATGTTCTTTGCCACACATGTAATTTGCAAACATTTTCTCCCTGTATATAATTGTATCTTTTCATCTTCTTAACACAATCATTCACAGAACAAAATTTTTAATTTTAATGAAGTCCAATGTATTTTTATTTTTCTGTTTAATTCTTTTGGTGTCATGTCATATTTGGATTTTCAGTTGAAAATTCATTTGAATTTCCTTCCAGAGGACAATGAGACAGATAGTATGTAGCCCCCCAAAATTATTATAACTGAAATGATAGATGTCTGAGATTTGCTTCAAAAGAATCCAATTTAGATATAAAATGAGATGGGGCAAAAGTGGAAGGGTACATAGATGAACAAGAATGACCATGAGGTGATAATTGTTGGAGCAAGGAGGACAGGTACATCAAGTTCATGATAATATTTTCCACTTTTGTACATGTTTAAAAATTTCCATAATAAAAAGTTAAAAAAACACACCAGTGCATATATTTTGACTAGGTAATTTAGTTTAGGGAACTTTTCCCTACTACAGGAAAGATTGAAATGATGAAAAAATAAAGCTATTTGTATGAAGATGTTTATAACAATGTTATTGGTAAAAGCAGAAGAAAAAATCAGAAATCAAATAGCTAATGGTTGAGGAATAGTTATATAATCTAAGATATATCATCTCAAGGATCATTATGGAGCTATTAAGGTGATAAACGTGAGGCTAAAGATACATGAAAAGTGTTTTACAAAATAATGTTAGACAGAAGAAACAACATGCAATTTCCAAATGTAATTTAGCCAGCCATAGTATTAGAATAATGTGATTTATATTTCATAGAAAGAACTTAATACATTTTGCTTAAACAGTTTAATGATAATTTCAGTTGACATAAATAAAAGAATATAGCAACAAGATTCAGTCCCTTCCAGATCAAGGAAGCAGGGCAGGCAAAGGGGTGTCTTTTGCTCCTCATCTGCATGTGAGGATAGATAGCAGCACACACACTCCTATCCTTCAAATATACACCCTTGAGCATCTTGACAATGTGCTAAAATTTCTGGCAGTTATATAAGCATTTTACTAAAGTTTATAAAAATTAAGCAAAGGAAAATGCAAGTGCATAAGACATGAAATGTTAGCTAGTAATGGACTACTTTGTTTTAAAAAAATTGCTAAAGAGATATAGTTTCCTTGACTTATAACTTGAGAGATAATCTGTTTTAGAGTATTGCAATGCCCACAAATATTTCTAACTAAATGTGGTAAATCAGGTGATGAACCCTCACTGGATCATTTTAAAAATATATATTTTATTGATTTTTTTCAGAGAGGAAGGGAGAGAGATAGAGGGTTAGAAACATTGATGAGAGAAAATCATCGATCGGCTGCCTCCTGCACACTCTGTACTGGGGATGTGCCTGCAACCAAGGTACATGTCCTTGACTAGAATCAAACCTGGGACCCTTCAGTCCGAAGGCCAACGCTCTATCCACTGAGCCGAACCGGTTAGGGCTGAAACATGTTCTTAATGACAACAAATTCAGTTTGTGTTGGAAATCATAATGGCTGTACATGATGTCGACAAATTATTTTATATTTCTTTCTTCAAAATGTAGAGCATAATTTCCCTTCCCTTAAGTGTGGGCTGTACTTAGTAACTCACATCTAAGGCATAGAAAGAAGTAGAAGTGAAGGTGTTGACTTTCAGAGTTAGGACATGAAAGGCGCAAAGCTTCGCCCTTGCTATCCCTCAGATCATGTGGTCAGGAGAACACTACTATTATTTTATGAGGACACTCATGCAGAATGTATGGAGAAGCTCGTGTAGGGAGGAACTGAGGTCTTCTGCCAACAGCCATGTGAGTGAACTTAAAAGCAAATCTCCAGACTCAATAAAACTTTTAGATGACTGCAGTCCAGATGGCAGCTTGACTGCTACCCCACAAGACACCTTGAACTGGAACCACCCAGCTAAGCTAAACCTGAATTCATGACCCACATAAACTGTGAGATAAGAAATATTTGTTGTTTAAACCACCATTTTGAACTAATTTGTTATGACCCAATAGATGATATAGACATTTTTAGAAGCCTTTTAGAAAATTTATTTAATGTAATTCTTAAGGATACATGTTTAGTGGTATTTTATTGATTTCACCTAACCCAGGATAGTCTCTTATGGAACTATAATTTTGCCAGCAAAAGCTTTGCCAGCTAGAAAAATTTTCAGAAACACAATTGTACAAATGCCAAAAGACTTCTGTAGCTAAAAATCTATATGTCTATGGGTCATATCAGTGATATAAACAAGAATGTTAAGGTGAAAATGATTTGTGAGTCCTCTTAAGTTTTTAAACATTAATAATTTAAAAAATCTTTTATACTGGATGAGGGAAGTTGGAGAAGGGGATGGGGGATAAATGGTGATGGAAGGAGACTTGACTTGGGTGCTAAATACACAATACAGGAGAAATAGGAAATGGCGGCCGTATAAAGGCACAGGTCCTGCGTCTTCTTCGGGAGCGGACCCAGTGAGCTGCTGAAGCCAGTGACACCCAACCCGAATTGGCTCAGGAGATTCAGCTGGGAGTGAGTTTTAGCCTGGGGTCTGCCGGAGAGCATGCACGGGGCAACCGCTTGGCGCTGAGATTTCTCCCAGAGCGGTGGCTCTGTGGGGGAGTCCGCGCCATCCCAAGGGGGAGAGTGTCCCGCATCACAAGCCGACACATCCAGGAGCCCTGCAGCGGAGGTGCCCCTGGACCAGCTAGGACTCCAGGAGCACCAGAGCCCACGGAGACGCAGACTCAGAGGAGCCACGCGCCCTCCCATGAGAAAGTTGGAATTCGTTGAGATAAAGTTGCGATTTGTTCCAGGTGAGAGACGACCGAGTGTGTGTGTGTGCACGCACAGGCAGGCACGCGGGCGCGCAGGGGAAATCTGCACCCCTCAAACCCCTCCGCCCCCCGGAGCCAGCAAAATCCACGAGGGGGAGGGGAACCCGTGGGGCTGCTGGCAGAAAGGAATTCTGAAAAAATTGGCCCATAGCTCAATTGGGTGCCAGAC